>CM060605.1:45835236-45965236 GCA_030578255.1 Tiaroga cobitis | reverse complement strand
TCATGCATTTTGTCATTGAGGATTTCTGAAAAATTGTGCAAAAATCTCGTCTCGTTCTCGTGAACCCAATCTCGTGTCTCGTCTCGTGAGATAAGCGTCTCGTCACACCCCTACTTACTATAATATAAAAAAAAGAAAGTCAGTTCAGCTTTTGAAATAGTTGTTTTAATGAACTTTGAGCCAACTAAACAGGTCATTCTAAGTTTTCAGATTTCGGTCCAACTCAAATCACACACAAATGCTCTCTAAGCATTGTTTAATAGGCCCACTGCTTTTCTTAGAACTGAAACAGAAAAAGGGTAATTTACTTCAGGACACAAAGAATGGTAAAATATGAATCTGCAAACCATTATTATAAATATAAAATTAAAAAAAAAAATTTACATGACAATTGAGCTGAGATGTTCTCATTCACCTTTTAATTTACAGTATGAAAAAGAAAAAGTAACTGCCATGATATTCTTCCTAACATCTCCTTTTGTAAGTCTTCATGATTATGGAACAAAGTACAAGCAAGTGATAAGACTATAATACCTAATAGTGTTACAATAATAAAAACAGCCCTGACTCCTAAGCTCGATCAAGCTTTATTCTATGCAAAATAAATCATCACATTACTGTAATTATATTATTATTGATTATATTCTTACTATTATTAGTAGTATTGCATTATCTAATAAAGAGATTTACCGCTAGTTAGTTAGCTCCAGCTGCAGAACACCCAATGGGCTCTATGCACGGCGGTATTTCCGGTGAAGGTCTAAGGATGCTCGATAACTTCCGCCGATCGTAGAGTCCAATGCAATACCGAGAATTTATATTGAATTTTATACTCCATGGTTATACTAAAGAAATGTTAGTCACAAAAACAGACAAAACAGACACCCCTCGTTGTGTTTATGCTTCTTTTTAAAATTATATTAAATAAACATAACTATGTATAAAATGACATCTAAACCATGGGCGTAGGTTTGGTCTCAGCTTTGGTGGGGCCCAAAAAAAAATGTATAAAATGACATATAAATGATGTATAAAATGATGTATAAAATGTATAAAATGATGTATAAAATGACATCTAAACCATGGGCGTAGGTTTGGTCTCAGGTTTGGTCTCAGCTTTGGTGGGGACATGACAATGACCTTTCTCTCATACTCCAAGTCCGAAATCTCCACTTCAGTAGCACCTATATACACCAAAATACCCAGTCTTGTACCTAGTTATATTATGAAGACATTTACAGAGGGATTTGTAAATATATTATTCCTAGCCTGATTTATATAACATTTTATTCCAAAAAACATGGCGAAAATAATTTTTTTAAGGCTTTTGACAGTATATTCTGATTTACAGGATAACAAAAGTAGATATCCATAAATCCCTCTGTAAGTTTTTCCCATCTAATATGTGAACACAATGAAAAAATAATTTTGAACCTGGCTTTATCCAATACTCAGATTTCATTTTTTGAAATATATGCAAATTAGCGCATATTTAATTAGATAATGCCTAATTTGCATATTTAAACATTAAATTACAGAAAACTTGTAATACATTTTTTTTCTCATCTTAATGTAGGTAATCAACTGGGAAAGTTTCATGGTGATATCTGCTAGTTAAAAAAATAGTCCCTATTCACCTGTAGTGTCTCGCCTTAAATGATCATAAACATATATTGCTCATGTCTGGGTGAATAGTATTCGCTGAGTTTTGTTTAAGATTAGAGACGTGCTCCAGAAAAAAAGTTCATGGACACGGAGAGGCAGAACGCACACCCTGTTTATTTTCTTTATTTTACAAACGCACAATATTTTATTTCGATTGTAGGTGGGCACATAAAAAAGTGGACATTTAACAGTTTATTTTTTAATATGTCTTAACTCTGTATGACCAGAAATGATGGAGTAGTTTAAGTCTATTTTTCTGCTATGTGAAAAAAATCTGCCAAAACGCACCGGTGCGTTTGCCGTCCCCAGAGGGTTAATACTGCTTTGAAACAATCTGTTGTTAATTAGTTGTCTAGTCAAGTCACCTCCATTTATACATCGCTTTGAACAATATAGATTGTTTCAAAGCAGCTTTAAAATGATAACAGGAAATTAAAGTAACAAAGATTACAACTCTAGAATAAAGTTATTGTCCAGCTAAATTAGTTTTAACTGATTTACATCTGTTGTAAAAATCATTAGTTATTAGTCATTAGTTATTACACAACACCGTTTTAACTGAAAACAGATTCTGGCCGATCATTTGCACGACAACAGTGTTTGGTTGTATAATGCACTATATAAATAAATGTGACTTGTCTTGACTTGGTCTTTGCATTTATTTTATAAATGAAAACTTACCTGAACTTTCAGTTATTAATATCTTGTTATGTGTCTGTGTGTGTTTGTTGACAGGTGATCATCTATCAGGGAGGACAGGTCTTCAGTTTAGCCAATCACATGAACGGGCGTGTGGGTTTCGTGGCCACTATGCCCAGCACAAGTGCCTCAATCTTCATCAATAACACACAGCTGTCTGACACCGGGACGTACCAGTGCCTGGTCAATAACCTCCCGGACCGCGGGGGGCGCAATATCGGGGTCATCGGCCTCACTGTGCTGGGTGAGTCTCGGCAAGCACGGGCTACTGGTGCATTGTAGGGATGATGCACGGTACATCGGCCACCATATTGGTATCGGACGATAAATGGTCATTTTTAATGTTATCGGTATCGGCCGATAAATGGTCATTTTTAATGTTATCGGTACCGGCTGATAAATGTTCATTTTTAATGTCATCGGTATCGGCAGATAAATGTTCATTTTTAATGTTAGTGGTATCGGCCGATAAATGTTCATTTTTAATGTTATCGGTATCGACCGATAAATGTTAATTTTTAATGTTATCGGTACCGGATGATATATGTTAATTTTTTAATATTATCAGTATCGACCGATATATGTTCATTTTTTTATGTTATCGGTATCGGCAGATAAATGTTCACTTTTAATGTTATCGGTATCAGCAGATAAATGTTCATTTTTAATGTTAGCGGTATCGGCCGATAAATGTTCATTTTTAATGTTATCGGTATCGACCGATAAATGTTCATTTTTAATGTTATCGTACCGGCCAATATATGTTCATTTTTTTATGTTATCGGTATCGACCGATATATGTTAATTTATTTATGTTATCGGTATCGACCGATAAATGTTCATTTTTAATGTTATCGGTATCGGTCCGAAAAGAAAATTTGTTTTATATTTTAAAGCCGATAAATAATGTATTATTTCCTTCAGATGCGCACTGATTGCTGCTTCAAAAAAAGGAAAATACAGTTCAGTGCAACACAAGTCTGTCACTGTCATATCAGCTGCATAAAATTATTATGAAAACATTATAATGGTGTTTGGCTTTTAATGGTGAGACTTTTGTTATTGTAATCAGGCTCTCAAGTTACAAAACAAATTGGATTTAAATTTATCGGCCAATATATCGGTTATCGGCTTTCAAATATAAAGAATTATTGGTTATCGGTATCGGCCAAAATGTTAATATCGGTGCATCCCTAATTTATTGTTTTTAATGTATGTTTTTTTAGTTTGTGCACTGCCCTAATATAATTGCCCCCTGTGGGATTAATAAAGTTAATGTCAATGTCACCTTTATTTATATAGCACTATTAAAACAACACAAGTTGACCAATGTGCTTTACATTCTCACTGAAAAATAGAAAAAGAGACATACTACAATAGTAATAGAATAAAAATAAAAATAAAAACATTTAAGACGAATAAGCCATGGCAAACAGATATGTCTTAAGTTGTACTTTAAAAACATGTACAGAGTCAGCATCCCTAACATATGATGGCAAACTATTCCAAAGTCTTGGCACTACTACTGCAAAAGCCCGATCCCCTTTCTGGCTTAACTTAGTCTGTGTAATTTTCAGCAACTTTTGAGTTGATGATCTCAAGGTTCTTCCTGATTGATACTCTATTAACAGAGCTGATAAATAAGTCGGTGTAAGGTCATGGAGTGATTTATACACCAATAAAAGAAGTTTAAAATCAATTCCATATTGTACAGGAAGCCAATGTAGAGCGATCAAAGATGGAGTGATGTGTTCTCGTTTTTTAATATTCAATAATAATCTCCCTGCCGTATTTTGGACCTTTTGCAGCCGTGGAATGGAAGCTTGACTAATACCCTTATATAAAGAGTTACAATAATCAAGTCTTGACGATATAAGCGCATGGATAGCAATTTCAAGGCTCTTATACGTCAAGCACAATTTCATCTTAGCCAAGTTTCTTAAGTGAAAGAAACTTGTCTTCACCACATGGTTTATCTGTGCATTTAGCTTCAGAGAGCTATCGATGTAAACACCCAAGTTTTTAACACGTTCTTTAACATGTGTTGAGAGTGGGCCGAAATTTAACTCCGCTGAGCTCCTTGTTCTTCTGGACCCGCATACTACAATCTCAGTCTTATTTTCATTAAGATATAGAAAGTTAGAGGCCAACCATGATTACAGTTCAGACAGGCAGGACATTAGAGGCTCCAGGCTACTTCCATTTCTTAATGGTAAGTATATTTGCAAGTCATCTGCATAGCTCCTAAAAATATCTCCCAACGGCAGCATGTAAAGTGAAAAAAGTGTTGGGGCCAGAATAGAGCCTTGTGGCACACCGCATATCAGTGGTGTAGAACTTGATGTATACTGGCCGAATTTCACTGCCATCCTTCTTTCAGTCAGGTATGACCTAAACCAATTTAGGACCTTCCCCTGAATCCCTACATATTCCTCTAGCCACGACAGCAACACAGCGTGATCTGTTGTATCAATGGCTGCGGTTAAATCTAATAAAACTAACACTGCTGAATCACCAGAATCCACTGTCATTAATAAATCATTGAACACTTTTACAAGGGCAGTCTCTGTAGAATGAAGCCTCTTAAAACCAGACTGGTAAACTTCACCAATCTTATTCTGTTCTAAATAAACCTGTAATTGATTGAGCACCACTTTTTCTAAAATTTTGGACATAAATGAGAGATGAGAGACCGGTCTAAAATGATTCAAGTCAGTTGGATCTAAATTAGTTTTTTTAGCATGGGTTGCTCAAAATCCTGTTTCAGCATATTAGGAAAAATACCTGTATCTAAACTTTTATTCACAATCTGAAGAATACTAGGTCCAACAGCCTCAATATTTTCTTTCAGAAACCAAGGAGGAATCATGTCTATAGCTGACCCGGTAGGTTTCAAGTTACTTACAATTTCCCGTAGCCGCTGAAAAGTAATGGGTTCAAATTGATTAATAACTGTAGTCTGTGCAAAAAGGTTTAAAACGTCATTGTTCATTTGAGGGATAATTCCTCTAAGATTCTCAATCTTTGTTTTAAATGAACTAAGAAAATTCTCACATATCAATGGGGTCGGATTGAGATTTAATATGGGAGGGTTTAAAACTGTATTTATAATGTTAAATAATGTCCTCGGAGTGTTACCATTTTTTTCTATTATCTTCACATAATATTTTGATTTGGCTAATTCTACAGTCCTCTGAAATGTTTTTTACCGCTTCTTTAAAGATATCATAGTAAATTTGTAACTTATTTTTCTTCCATTTTCTCTCTGCTTGCCTACAATTTTGTCTAAGGCCTCTTATTTCATCGTTTAACCACGGATCGGACCTAATTTTATGCTGTTTAATATTTTGAGGAGCCACTGCATCTGACACATCTTTACAGGTAGAATGCAGCCAATACAGGTGTTCATCAACACCCATATCCTGAAAACCAGAGTCAGACACCTTGCAAACCTCATTGAACTTAGCAATGAATTCTGTACTAGTCTTTGATGAAAACCTGCGAAAACATTGCAGAGATTCCACAGGATTGAAAAAACAGCATGCGATAGGAATATTAAACAAAATAGGTTTGTGGTCCGAAATAGCATGTTCATTTAATTCTAAGCCTTCAGTAGAGAGACCATGTGTTAACACCAGATCTAGAGTATGGCCGTACATATGAGTCGGACCATTAACTATTTGGGTTAGATCAAAAGAATCAATCAAGTTTAAAAAGTCCTTTGTCATCACATTTTCTGGGCAGCAGACATGTATATTAAAATCACCTAAAATAAGTAATCTATCCAATTTTAACTTAACTAACTTATTACTCTTACCGCGTCTGCTGTAGGATTCTAGATGCTTAAACATGCTGTGATGTGCATTACTGTATCCCACAATGCAATGTGCTTAGCTTGACCTACAGAGCGATGAATGAACCGGAGAGCAATTGTTTTTTAATTATTATTATTATTTAAGTACTAGTGTTTATTTTTATATTTTATATCGGTTTTAATTTTTTGTAATTTTGCATTGTGTTTTTTTTTAATACATTTTATTTTTTAGGTTCCATTTTATTTTTAGTTCAGATTTAGTTTTTTTATTTCCAGTTATTAATTTTAGTGAGTTACACAAGCAAAATTTCGAATTTTCATTAGGTTTAAGTTGTCATCTAAAAGATTTATTTTTTATTGTGCTTTTTAAGGTTAAATGTTTTTTTCTTAAATAAATATTAATATTTAGGTCTAATTTATTTTTTGTTTAGATTTAGTGCTTCAACTTAAACGTGTTTTTGTTAGTTATATTTGAGTCATCTAATATTTTTGTATTATTATTATTATGATTATTATTGTTTTGTTATGTTTTACGTAAGCTTCATTTAAATTAACTAAAATGTTTTAATACCTTTAGTTGATGATGATAACCTTTGTGTGAAATTGCATACTAGATAATAGAAACTGCATGATTGAGAAGTATGCATGCATTGACATGTGCCATTCCCAAGTCCTCTCCCAGTGCCTTCTGGGATAGAAGAGTGTGAATGCACACTTAAAAATCATGACAGAAGTAGAAAGTAAACCATCCGTACAGTGTGTGTGTCACGAATGCTAAGGATTTGGACACACTCTTCACGCGTCCTGCACAGTGCATGCATAGTTTTGGACAAAGGGTTAGTGTTTTTCAGATGATATCCGGGCATCATTTTACTGATTAAATTATGAATATCATATGGCTATGTGACAATGGTGTTTATTGTTGCATAATGTGTAGAGTTTCACATGCTGTTTTTTGTACACAAACCTGGCAGATTGCACACTATAAATAATGTTGGCTCTGTGACGAATTGCTTATGGTGGATAAAAGCATCTAACAAATGCATAAATGTAAATGTAAACAGGATCGATATTTCATATCTCACAGGGCCACATTTTTGACTATGGGTATAAAGTTATTCTGCTGGTTATTTTGGCCAAAAAACTCACAAGTATATGAATGTAAATGCCGGAAATGAATGGCTTGGGTCAAAAAATTGCACCAAAATTCAAGAAACCAAACAAATGTCCTTAAATCTACAACTGCTGCCGTTTAAAGTGAAATGCTAAAATTAATAAAAAAGTGTTGATGAGTTTATAAATGCAATGGCCAATCAGATTAGTCACTGGTGAAAACGCTAGTCTATAGTATTCAGATTTATTGAATTAATAGGTTAATTTTAAAGCCCCCCTGTGGTGTAAATCCAGTTTTTAATGTTGTTTATGTGTCTATGTGGTGTTTGTAATACGCTTTAAGACACACCATGTGTAAGTTCATAAGTCGACAGCATTGCTGAGTATTTCCTCCTTAAAACTGCAGTGAACCAAAGACAGTCTCAAAAACACGCTTTGAAATCGCTGGTGTTTCTGACGTCACACACTACCTTGTAACCAATCAGATCAACGTGTGATCGTCAACCAGTGGATCTCTGAGCTGAGTGAGTGAGTGGAGGCGGGGCTCATTTGCATATTCATAGAACCACACATACTTAATGAGGCAAGAGTTACATTCAAGATATTTTAAGGTGTGATTTTTTTTTAAAGGAAAAAAAATGTTGGTGATCAAAGATGAGTTTTAAGGGATAAAATGATTGACTACAGGGGGACTATAAGTATTTGACATAAGACAATACAGATACAGTTAACAAGGTAATTATCAAAATTACCCTTACAAACATTAAAAAAAAAAAAAAAATGACCCCCGAAATCACTTCAAGTCACCATGAAATCAAAATTGAAAATTTGTATTTTTATGGAATATTGCAGTGTTTATTATAAATGATTTATCAGTGCACATTATTGTTGTGTTAAATTCATGTTCCTGGTAATCTTGAATCAGAATAACTTCCCCTCATCTCTCCTCTTTATACCAATAATCAGCCGTTTAAATGAATCGGTTGAAACTGAACGAATTCCTCATTAACAGTGACTCGCTGCCACCTACTGGCTTTAATTTAACAACTAAAGTATCTTCTCATTTTTAAAATCATTTCTAATATCAATATTCAACGTTTTACGTTTAAAACATCAAAACAATATTTCTGCATGTGTAACTGCCGGTTGAATGCATTCATGTCCCTCTGATCTGCATTAAACAGTGTGTGTGTAAATGCGAGTTCAGATGCAGCTTCTGAGTCTCCTCTGAATTTGGAAAGATCAATTTTGTTGATGATTTCATTTAATTGTTAACAGCCCTACTGTGAAGAAAAAAACTGCATGGATTTAATAAGGTTTTAAAAAAATGGCTTTATCAAGGAAAAATGCCCCATAAAAAGGTCCAAATCAATTTAATCGCATTGGAAAAGATGATTACTATCACTTATGCAAAATTACCACCATATAGAATAACCTGCAAAGTTGCCAACACAATAAACACACTCAGCAAAATGTCGTCTAATTATCGTTATCGATAAAATCACAGAAAATCGAGACCTCATGTTTTGTGGGTATGACATTCACACACACACTCGCTCGCACGCTCACTCACATTCACACACTCACATTCACACACTCTCTCACACACTCACATTCACACACTCTCTCACACACTCTCTCACACACACACTCGCTCGCACGCTCACTCACATTCACACACTCACATTCACACACTCACATTCACACACTCACATTCACACACTCACATTCACACACTCACATTCACACACTCACATTCACACACTCACATTCACACACTCTCACACACTCTCTCACACACTCTCTCTCACACACTCTCTCTCACACACTCTCTCTCACACACTCTCTCTCACACACTCTCTCTCACACACTCTCTCTCACACACTCTCTCTCACACACTCTCTCTCACACACTCTCTCTCACACACTCTCTCTCACACACTCTCTCTCACACACTCTCTCTCACACACTCTCTCTCACACACTCTCTCTCACACACTCTCTCTCACACACTCTCTCTCACACACTCTCTCTCACACACTCTCTCTCTCACACACTCTCTCACACACACACTCTCTCACACACACACTCTCTCACACACACACTCTCTCACACACACACACTCTCACACACACACACTCTCACACACTCACTCACTCACACACTCTCTCACACACTCACGCTCACTCACGCTCACACACACACACTCTCAGGTTGATTAAACTCAAGTTGATCTGTGTCTCCCTCCGCAGTTCCTCCGTCCACCCCGTCCTGTCGTGTTCAGGGTTCTCTGGACGTGGGCAGTGATGTGATGCTGTTGTGTGGTTCGGACGAGGGCATCCCGACGCCCACCTACGCCTGGGAGAAGCTGGAGTCGGTGCCCAAACTGCCCCACAATGCCATGCAAGGTACTAAACCC
Organism: Tiaroga cobitis; assembly: GCA_030578255.1. NCBI lineage: Eukaryota > Metazoa > Chordata > Actinopteri > Cypriniformes > Leuciscidae > Tiaroga > Tiaroga cobitis. Next base: position 45,955,528 of record CM060605.1, on the reverse strand, counting down.
CTGCCCGTGGGGATCCCGTTTTGCCCCACATTCTCCGGTAAATCCACAGCTCTTGACTCATGGTGTGGCGTGACCTCTGCCCGCCCCGGTCACCCGCGTGTGTGTGTGTGTGTGTGTGTGTGGTGACTTGTCCCGCTCTCTCTCCGAACAGTGTGACGGCTTTAGAATACGGCTACACAATCACCACAGACACGCCTTGGGATTTCAAGAGGTTTATTACTGTCAAAATCAAAATTCACGTTCATAACACACGTTCCTGGCCCTGTGCAATCGGTTCGCTTCAACACTTCTCAAGTTCTTCATAAATCATTTCTATGAATAATGATACGATCGTTCTGCCATCTAAAGACGTCATGTGATGAAAACAAGCGGTTTCTTGCTCTTTTTGTAGTAATAAGAGTCTGATGCGACGTTTAACATTCAAAACACTTCCACAGTCACCCAGCAGTGCTGTTTTAGTATTATTCATATTATATTATATCATTTAGAAACCCACACACACATACACACACACACATAATATATTTATGTACACGCACAACCATATATGCACACATATATTATATATAAACAAGCTTTTATGTTGAATCTGAATCATTGAGATTAATCGATTTGACTGCACTACATTTTAGTAATTTTATGAGCTTTTGTCAGTTTACGTTTTTCCATCTAATTTTATTTCAGCTTTATTTCAATCAACAAAAAAGATTTTTTAATAGTTTTAGTTAAAAGGAACAGTTCCACCAGACCTAATAAATCATTTCTATAGGGACCGGTTTGTTCACAGATGCTGGAACAGAAAACACACTCAACAAACTGTTGCAACAAAGTTCAAGCTCAAACAAACTCTTGAATTGCTACGTCAGATGTCTGTGGATGTTAACGGTACAGTAGCCGTATCCTAAAGAAGGCTGTTGTATTTATATGCCTAATAAATCAATCTGCTTTGGCCTCAAAAAGCTTTCACAGCTGCTACTTTCTCGAACAGGAACAGAGACGAACAGAAACTGTGTTTGCACTGCCATCTAGAGGCCATCAGCTTTACTGCGACATCGACTCACAGGAATGACTCCTTGTTTTAATGGCAAAATATAAAGTCTGTATAATGTTACTGAGTCTCAAGAACATGTAAGGTCACAAACGCTTAAACTTTCTTTTTCTTTTGAATCAGTTTAAGCAAAACCACAATATATTTTATAAATACCTTTATCTGCTTTAGTCATACAGTATGTTAATATTTTAAAATCAGGAACGGAGAAGAACTTGTGTTGTCTATGACCATTCTGAAACAATTAGTAACATTTAAAAACTTAAAACGAATTGTTTCGGAATGTTCAGAGAACATTTAAAAGTAACATTCCCTTGATGTGTGAATCGAGTGTTTCCTTAACATTAGACGAACGAAACATTCCATGAAAGATGTATAAAGAATGTTTGTGTGCTGCTTCTTTGAGAACATTATTAAAGACCAGATGACTTTCATAACTTTAATATTTTAAAAACTGGACATTCAGAGAACATAAGGCTAGATAGATATCACCATACTTCACCAGTTGATTGATTACATTAATAATTGCACAAAAAAATTTGTATTACAAGTTTTCTGAAACCGTTATCTAATTAAATATGCACTAATTTGCACACATTTCTAGAACAAAAATCTGAACATTGGATAAAGCCAGTTTCAAAATTCTTGTTTCATTTATATATACATATGGTTTCTGTAAGGTTTTTACAGAAGGGATTTGAGATCTTTTTTTTAATCATTCCATAAATCAGAAAATACTGTAAACAGCCAAAAAAAAAAAAAAATCACCAATTCTTTAGGAATAAAATGTTGTATAAAATCAGGAAAATTATATATGACCAAACCCCTCTGTAAAAACCCTCATTAAATGCAAAGTGAGATATTTCAAGCCTTTATTTGTTATAATTTGGATGATTATGGCTTACAGATATGAAAACCCCAAATTCAAAATTAGAATATTGTGAAAAGGTTTTCATAAGCTGTAAACCATAATCATCAACATTATAACAAATAAAGGCTTGAAATATCTCACTTTGCATGTAATGAGTCTATATAATATATTAGTTTCACCTTTAAGTTGAATTACTGAAATAAATGAACTTTTGCACGATATTCAAATTTTCCGAGTTTCACCTGTATATTCTGTAATTGAAATCTACAGATGCAAACAGATAAAGTGCTCTAAAAGATACAGGTAAAAGGGCATTTTGGATGTTTTCTCTCCATTAGTCTGAAAAGCCCAAAATCTCAAAATCGACAGATGCATGAAAAAAAAACACTGTTTTTGCCTGTAGTGTCTCGCCTTAGTGGGAGCATTTGAAAAACATTTGTGTTAACAGCCCTGGAAAAAAAACAATTTTAGACTAACATTTCCAAGTTTGTAGTCAAGTTCTTCTCCAGCAGACCTAATAACTCATTTCTATAATAGTGCGTGATCAGTCTGAAGTTGATTTGTGCTCCTCAGACCAGATGCAGGGTACGGTGACGCTGAGAAACATCAGCACCAGCACATCTGGACTGTATCAGTGTTCGGCGTCGAACGCCATCGGGAAGAGCACCTGCGTCCTCAACCTGCAGGTCGTGGCCCGTAAGTCTCACACACACACTCGTTCTGCAGCTCGTATCAAACACTGCTGTTGATCTGACTGTGTCTCGTCTCTGGCGTGTCACAGCGCAGCCTCAGAGCGTGGGTCTGATCGCAGGAACCGTCGTCACTGGGGTTCTGGCGCTGCTCATCTGCGCTCTACTGGTGCTGGTCACGCTCTTCTACTGGAGGAACAAGAACAAATACGAGGAGGAGGAAATCCCCAACGAGATCAGGTGACTTCACAAAGCTTGTTTGTGTGCTGAATCAGACGTGTGTATAAAGCTAATTAAACACTCAAAACATCAAACAACATTTAAAGAATATGACATTTAAAGTCATATCTAATGAGCTTTATTTTTATTTCAGTTTTTGTTTGAATTTAATGTATTTTATACCATGGTCTGGGTGAATACTGGATTCTGATTGGCTGCAGGGTGTCCATTATAAAGTGATAGAGGACACCTAGTAAAGGAGTTCTGGTGAAACTGACCGTTTACCGTTCGACATTAATAAACAAATCAGCTGTGAGTAACCATAGCAACAGGCCGTCAAAGTATCCGGTTACAATTTATTGTATCAAAACAAACATCTAGTTAGCCGTTATACTACGCCTACCCGTGTGTTTTAATTATAGGTAAAAAAAACGAAAGTGTAACGCCCATGGCTAGACAAGCCTAACTTACATTACGTTGGCTTTCTGGCTCGTAAGTTAGCTAAACTGAAGGGTTTTCCGAGCTGAGCGGACTATAAATATCTCCGGTCGCTAACTAAACCGTCAGGCGTAACCAGGGAAACCAAGTTATTGTTTGTAAAAACTTTAGATTTCGATTGTAAAACTAATTAAAATATAAACTGTTTTAAAACTTTATTTGGCAAGTGACTGTGGTATAAGCGGGTTAATGCCCTTCGAGGTGTCCGTTGTCAGGTATTAAATGGAAATGATTTTAATAGTTTTAGTTAACAACAACAACACTGTCAGTCAGAAACATTTACTGAACGATTCACACGCGAGCGATACATTGATTCAGTGACTAAAAAGATCGACTCGCTCAATATCTAATTGATCAGCTTAGTAAATTATACTGTATATTCCCAGAAATCTCCAAACCCAATTTTAAAATACACTATTAGAAATGTAATAGAGCGCAATAGTCGGATTCTGGAAGTAAATAGATTTTTATAACGACCATAACTTATAAATCTTTAAAGACAGCCTTACTGTGATCTACAAGGATGTTAATCGATGGTATTTGCTTTTCTCCACATTATTTTAGATTTGTTTTAAAACAAGCATGTTTAACGGTGGAACTCACGGTGGAAAACTACATTACCCATGATGCTGCACAGACAATTCCACCAATCAAAGAGATTTCTTTAGCTCCGCCCACTCCCATGAAGCACTGCTAATGACATAATCGAGTTGATCTCACTACTCCCAAAATACGGAAATGTTTGTATATACATGCATATTTTGCAATATATAAAAATAAAAGAGGTCTCACTTTATATTAAGTTGCTTTACATTGAAATGAATAATTTGGTGCATTGTATCGGGCTTTTCAGAGACACCAAATGTCTGACATTAATTTAGTGATCAAATGTAGCACTCTTATGGAAATGTGATATATATATATATATATATTGTAATTCTAATTAAATTTAACTACTTTTCAAATTGTATTTCATAAACCAACATCTCAGGAAATGTGAATATGGAAATAAATTATACATAGATATTATTATTAAAAATGTTGCTAACTATTACTCCAATTATTACACTTCTTTTTTCATTAAATGTTGCTCCAAGAACACATTAATATGGGAATATTCATTTATGGCCATTTTACCCACATATTGCATAAAGTAAAATGGTGTATCAATTCATTCTGTTAAATCTTTCATAACATAGTTGAGAATCATCTTTATACAAAGTTTGGTTTAAAAAAATCCTGATACCCCAAAATGTATTGGTGATTGAAAAAAAAAAAAATCCTATTGTTTTTGCCTATACATATAATTTTATGCCATGTAATTAGTTTAACAACGGAGTCCTGGGGCCTCATGTATCAACACTGCGTACGCACAAAAACACGGCGTACGTCAGCTTTCACGTTCACGGCCAGATGTACTAACAGTAGACATGTGCCGGTATTCGGTAATGCGATAAATCGCGGTAATGAATATGCACGATATTGTTATCGCGGCCACTTCAAAATACCGTGAAAAATAATAGATCTGAATTTAGACTTTTAGAACACGCATTAGCTAATTTTCTATCAACCGCTTAAACACTGCGTATATGCTCCGCAAAACACGTGCGCACTCTGATGTAAACAATCCCCACATGTATAAGCACTGTGTGCACGCGGCGCAGAGCGCACTCTAGTCTAATGTAAACAATCATCACATGGAGTAGAAGCATGGCGGAAGGAGGAACGCTGCCGACGATTTACCCCCCGCAGGGCTGCCAACTCTCACGCATTCAGCTTGAGACTCAAGCGCCTTTCAGACAGGACGCAGAATACTCGCGGGGACGTTTTGTTGCTGCGTCGACCAAAGCACGCCGGGGTCAAAGTTAAAAATAGTTCAACTTTTTATTTGCAAAATAGCAAATCGCGTTCTGTCTGAAAGCCGCTTTACGGAATTGACACTTTTCACACGCTCTCACGCAGAGAAAAATCGCGGAGCAAAGAGGACACTGACACCGACAGACTAGACAGAGCAGGATACTTTTGATATGAAAAAAAAAAGGTTCTGTCCATTGTGACAGATCGCTGCGCCTCAGTTCAAGTAAACCGATCATCTGTTACTTTTTATTTAAAGATACAGTACAACTTACCTTAAGGTTTATGCCTCATACAAAATGTCGATCAATCAGTGTTTTTCACGGAAAGAGGTCAATAAAACTGCAGGAGAACAGTTATGTCACAGAACGTTACATTTACCTCAGGAAAGCCATTTAATGACCAGCACTTTAGTTGACTAGAAAAAATTGTCATTTTGCTAAATATGTGCACTTTATTACATATTAATTATATGTTTACTTGTCATTACATAATTGTTATTATAATGAAAACCGCATTATATTTAATTTCTCTCTGTTTACAGCATTATGTGAGATATATTTTTTTCTTGAGAAAAATTAACATGCAGACTGTAGCCTACCTAATATTTATCCAAATGAGTCAATATTGAATTAAGATTAAAATCAAATACAATAATTTATTTGAATAATACAAACAGTAACCTACCAGTCATTGTACCATGTAAACATTGTAACACGTTGTCACTAAACTTAATAAAATTCTGTTTAGTTACCATGTTTTGAAAATCACAATTACACATTGTGATGCAAGTTGTTTTTTTTAGATACCCGCAATCCATCTGTTTCTCTTGAGCAATTAAAATATCGTGATAATACCGTATACCGTGATAAAAGCTCATTCAATTAATCGCAGCACGAAAATTTGATACCGGCACATGCCTAACTAACAGTGAAATTAACGTAAGAATGTGCGTTCCTCCAAGTAAACTTCATGTCTGGCGTACGTATATTTGTCGTGATTTTTGTCCGTTGGCGACTCATAGAGGCAATAAAGTGAAGTGGCAAACATTACACTACGAATTGTTCTATCGCACCACCAGCTGTCAGATATTGCTTATAATTTGTAATTGATAAATTATTTGACATATTGTCACACAAGTTTTATTAAAATATTATATTATGCAATTAAGTAAGAACATAGGCTATATAAAGCATGTCCAAATTGATACAACACGTCTAGCAATGGCAGCGTTGGCTTAACTAGGAATAAAAAATAAACTTCATTAATTCGGTCAGTAAAGATAAAAAAATAAAGTAATATTTTTATTCAGCAAGGACACATTGAATTTGTTTAAAAGTGAGAGTAAATGCATTTATAATGTTACAAAAGATTATAAGATTTCTATATCAGTTTGAAATAAATTTTTATTCATTAAAGAATCCTGAAAATACTATATCACGGTTTCCACGAAAATATGAAGCAGAAGCACACCGGTTTTCAACCCTGATAATAATCATAAATGTTTCTTGAGCATCAGATCCTCATATTAGAGTGATTTCTGAAGGATCATGTGACACTGAAGACTGGAGTAATGATGCTGAAAATTCAGCTTTGATCACAGGAATAAATTACACTTTACTATATATTCACATAGAAAACATTTTCAGTGAAATTTCGTTTCTTGCTTGCTTTAGCCATGTTCTTGCAGGTTTCTTTTGCCAAATTGGACTAATTACCATATTTAAATTAATTTAATTGGGGGAGGAGACTGGGTGGGGCGTTGTGCTCGTGCATGTGCGCTCAATTTTACGTTAATTGGGATGTACAAAGAGAATATGCGTGGGATCCTTCGTACGCAGAGATTCATACATCTGCTTTTTTTTGTGCGTACGCACATTTACAGCTTTGTCCGTACGCAATGTTTTAGTATGAATTCAACGCAAGTCTTTGTACATGAGGCCCCTGGTGTCCACTACAGAGGACATAGCATAACATATGAATATAAATGTAATTTTTCAAAAATGTTATTTTTTTTACCATTGCTCTAAACAATGTGATGACATAAAAACTTTTTTTTCCTGGGTCTCAGGAGGCTGTCTGGGCAGGCAGTGTTGATCTGATTCTCACATCTAATTCTACTTCCTCACACAGGGAGGACGATCTCCCACCGAAGAGATCATCATCAGTCAAAGCGTTCCAGGCCGACGCCTCGTCCTCGGAGAACGACACGCTCACGTCCACCAACACCTACAACAGCCGCTACTGGCACAACCCCAAACCCAACTACGACACCAACTCCTACACGCGCTACAATGGCGACACGCGGCAGACCTTCACCGGTGGCTCGAACGCCCCCCCGCGCCCCGCGTACGCTAACGGCAGCCACACCCTGCCTCCGCCCAAGACTCTAGTGGTCACGACTAACTCCGCCCCCTCGCCACCCGTCATGACCCGCAGCAACGGCTCGCTGAGCCTGCGCCCCCCCGTCACCACCACACCGGCGGTGGCGCACGGACAGCAGCACACACACACACACTCGTACGCCGTCAGCCAAGCCACGCTCGAGCGCATGGGCGCCGTCCCCGTCATGGTGCCGGCGCAGAGCCGAGCCGGATCCCTCGTCTGACGCCAACATTAAAACTCTTTTATATAACCTGAGTTCAGCTGATGCCAACTAAAACTGCTCTGTTAACATCCCCAACACCCTTGTTTTTGATATTGCCTGGATGCTTGTTAGTTCATTTTTTGATAAACTGGCAGAAAAAGGGGCCCTTGAGCGACAAATACACTTAAAATCACGTGATCTACTGTATTTCTCAAACCCAAGAGAAAATATCTGAATGTGCATGATGCTTAGTTTGATTAGATCAATACGGCTGTTTTGTACTACAATTTTATTGCTTTGAACACTGGAAACACAAAGGAATATATGAAAGCTTGTTTCCGCCACGGTAATTGCTGTTTTGCACTACAGTTTTATTGCTTTTAAACACTGGAATCGCAAAAGGAATAAATGGAAGCTTGTTTCCGCCATGGTAATTAATTGCGACATTTTATATCACAATTTGGGGGTTTTTTTCTCACAAAATTGCTAGTTTTGCTGCATTCACGCCATGTCGTAATTACCTTTACGAGATGACAACATGTGGCATTCTATTCCGAGCTGCTCAAGTCCTTGAACACAGAATTATGCATTTCTATGGCAACACTATAATAAATCTGCAGTGGTCAGGTGGTACAAGTCTGAGCTCTAAGAAAATTCTGAGTTTACAAGTGCTCACGTGAGTTTACATCTCGCAGTTCTGACTTTTTTCTCAGAATTTTAACTTTTCTTAGAATTTTGAGTTTACATCTCGCAATTGTGTTTTTTCATGGAATTCTAAATTTATATTTCACAATTTTTACTTTTTTCTCGGAATTTTAAGTTTACGAGTTGTAAAAAGTGCTCACGTCCTCATAGAGCTTGTAGTTACAAGTCGGAATCTCGTAATTACGGTAATTCCGACATGCATGAATGCACCTTTTACATCTCGCAATTTTAACCTTTTTCTCGCAATTTTGACTTTTCTTGCAATTCTGTTTTTTCATGGAATTCTAAATTTATTCTGAGTTTACATCTTGGAATTCTGACTTCTCGACTTATTTGTTTCCGCCACGGGAAAAAATTTTTATAAAAAAGGTAATTGTGACTTTTTATCTCACAATTCTGACTTTTTTCTCACAATTGTTATAAACGCGAAATTGCGAGTTCACGTCTTTTTTCCAAAACAATAGAATTGTAAGATATAAATTCAGAATTTTTTAGATGAAAATTCAGATTTTTTTTTTTTACTGTTTTTCTCAGAATTCGGAGTTTACATTTAAAAAAATTCCATTATTCCCCGTGAATAATAAAAAATTATTATTCACGATGGAATAATAAATGTAAAGAAAAAGGTAATTACTTACATTTTTTTCCCAGAATTCATGTCACAATTCTCTAAAAAAAAGTCAGAATTGTGAGATATAAACTAGAGTCAGAATTGTGTTTTGTTTTCGTAGCAGAAATAAGCTTCTATAGAAATAAGCGTGTGATTTAATGCAAGAATGGTCCATTTCCTCCAATCAGAAGCAGCCTCAGTACCTTTGACTTCAGTTTGACAGTATTACTGCAGGACAGATGAGCGGTGTGTCGTCCTCATGTGCGTTTGCTTTCATTTAAAAGAAAAGTCTTACTTTGATCTGTCTTAATCCTAATCCAACACTACTGACTAGAGCCGTAGTCTACCTCTAAAACACTACAGATAGAGTCTAATCAATAGTGTAGGTCTCATGACGTACTAAACCAGAACTACAGGAAATCCACTTCAATCGGGTGCTGCTTTCAAACAGGTAGTTGCATATTGTCCTGTGTGTTTTATGAAGGATTACTGAGAAACGTTTGATGATATTAACACATTCACTGTTTATTTTGTTCATTTGTTGCTTTGTCTGGTTGTTTTTTTAAATACTGTAAATAATGTAACTACTTGTAGAATAGAATGTGAATTAAAACATTCTTTTGCCCAAATCTCACTTGTGATTTTTTTCAGGAAAAAAAAAAATCATCTTTGATTGAACAGATTAAATCTCATTAAGTTCAAGAAAGTGACAAAATGCATGTTTGTTTGACCATGATAGAGCACATCTGGTTAGTAAACATTTTCATAGTGATCTGGTGTATTTTTTACTCGTTATTGTTCATGTTATTGCACAAAAGTGTTTATACTGACTAAATCGAGTTTGTGTGTGTGCATGTGTGTGTAAACACCGTCTGTCTAAAGGTCGATGTTGTACAAATAGTGATTGAGTGTTTTAAAACGGTTTGCTGCTGTTTGTCATTATAACAGTTTCATTAGAGGTCTTCAGAAACATTAAAATCATCTGGACTGTCCTAAATCAGGCCCTAAAAAACCCTGTGAACTCAACAAGGTGAGTAAATACTCATGATCAACTCTGAATACTAATAATAGAGAAATATACAAAGATCTGTAATTGAACATGCCGTTTAAAGATAAAGACTTCAAACTAAACGTATGACTTACAGTAAATTATATCTACTGTAAGCTACGGCTTAGAAACGTGTTCATGTATCTTTTACACCAGCGGATGAAGGTAATTTTTTTATTCATTCATGTATCAAACAGGTTGATTTACATCAAATCTGCTGCGGTTTCTTGATGTCTGAATCCATGAGCTGGATAATGATTCTTCTTTTAATACATCTGACCTCAGCGCTCCAGTCACCAGGTTTGCTAACGTTCCTGATAAGTTATTAAACGTTATTGAATGTTCCCAGACTGTTCAAAACTTCCAGGTGTTTTTTTGGTCATGTGAACATTAGAGAAAATTATGAATCACAGGGAATTTAATCATTTTGTAAAACATTATGCACACTGGAAAATGTAGTTAGTTGAGTTTACTTAGAAAACTTGTGGAAACCGATTGCCTTAAATTTAGCAAGTAAATTAGCTCATAATTTTTTAGTTGATAAAACTACCTCTTAGTAGAGGTAACTACTTGGAAAACTTGAGTGTAACCCAATTTTACAAGTCGAGTACTGTTAGATTTAAGTACACTGAACTCAAACAAATCACTTGTTTCTCTGTCTTCTCCTGGACTAAAGCTCTCCTAGACTCTGTAACCTCTCAAAAATGAACACAAATCCTTTAAATTCCAACATTAAAGCATATTAAAAGTATGATAATGTTTGGAAAGGTTTAGGAAACATGCTAAGGTTATAAATAGGAATGCTAAAGCCAGTCATTCTGGCTGGAAATGTGTGTTCCGGTTGTCTGTTTTTGTTTTGGTCTGTGTGATCCCTCCCACTGCCAATTCATCCAATAGTATTTTCGACACCGTGGGTTGCCAGTTGGTGGAAAACACAGCGCTATTGGAAGCCATAAATTGCATATTCTACCTGAACTAAAACTAAAAATCCTCGAGTCGGCAATAAAAACATTGTAAACGTATACATTGGCCGAACAACTTACAGTGCAAGGCTTGTCGCCAGGGCCGGATTTACCTCATATTGTAACAGGCAAAATACTTTTTGCTCCTCAAATACATAAAACATTAGCCTTTATATGTTATGGCGGCACATTTGTAATGATGAGCCGCTGTCCAGATAGGGGAGAGCAATTGACGCATGTGTCCGTAGCATAGTTCATTTTCGCAGAATTAAAGTGAATAAAGCATGAGCCATAGCTTCACAGATAACACACACACGGTCTGAAAATTATATCCGAACTCCACCCCCACTTCCTTACCTGCCCTATCGAAATACATAACCACAAGTCTCCATTCAAAAATTCATAACATTCAGTGCAAATACTCACAAATAATAATTATCAAACTTAAACTTGATTATATTCAAATTATTAAGTCAGTCCATTAAGTCCAAATATGAAATTGGCTCCAACAATTCCCGCCCCCAATTGTCAACTTGTGACAGTTCTAATAATTCATTCACAAAGGAGCCAAAATTCTTTGAAAAGTTGGCCAAAGTGTCAGAGTCTTATGATCGTATGGCCAGTTTCTTCATATTCTCATGACATGTCTCTTAGAAGCATAATTTAATTTGCTAATGGGTCTCTCCAGAAAATTGTTCTTTGTCCTCGCTTTAACTCGGCGTGCCATTTGCTGTCTGGGAATGTCTCCAAAATTCAAGCTAAAGGCCAATAATTCTGTGCCAAATGGAAGGCATATTTGCTAAGGACCATCTCGTTTAACAAGTCGTTCACAATTTCCAGGAAACTCTGGTCCTCAAAAGAAAATTTGGGTTTCTCATCATATGCTTGAGAAGTTTGGGGAAGAAACAGCTCCAAAGAGATGAACATTCATCCTGAACTCTTCCAGCGGCAGACTGATATCACCATTACGCCACCACAAGAATCTCAAAAAAAAAAAAAAAAAAAAAAAATTAAGGTTCTTTAGGAACTTCTTTAGGATTGGGTATTTGTGAGATCTGGACCCTGCAACAAATCTGAATTCAATGAAGTACCTTGGAATGAGGCGACAATCAAATAGCACTGATTTTCTTTTTCCTTTTATGCCGTCATCTCCGTCGAGCTCCTCTTCTGGTGCTTGCCCTGCATGACCCTTCTTTCAGATGTCGCCAATAAATGCTCTGTAATCTGATTGCCATCCTCAACAAACCCATCTCCATACCGGCGTGATGAATCCGATCTTCACCCAGATGGAACTGGATAAAGGTTCTGATCCAATCTGACTTTTGACCTGTAATGCTGCCTGAATCATAATCACACACTGTAGTCTGGTTTCTCCCAAGGTTTTTTTTTCTCCATTCTGTCACTGATGGAGGTTTGGTTTCTTGCCACTGTCGCCTTTGGCTTTTGGCTTGCTTAGTTGGGGACATTTAATATTCAACAATAAAATTGATCTGCCTGCATTGACACCATTATATGAGAACTGAACTGGACGATGACATCACCGTTTTCTCCAGAGAGGCTATACATATACATATATATACACACTCACCTAAAGGTACATTATTAGGAACACCTGTTCAATTTCTCATTAATGCAATTATCTAATCAACCAATCACATGGCAGTTGCTTCAATGCATTTAGGGGTGTGGTCCTGGTCAAGACAATCTCCGGACTGGATGTCAGAATGGGAAAGAAAGGTGATTTAAGCAATTTTGAGCGTGGCATGGTTGTTGGTGCCAGACGGGCCGGTCTGAGTATTTCACAATCTGCTCAGTTACTGGGATTTTCACGCACAACCATTTCTAGGGTTTACAAAGAATGGTGTGAAAAGTGAAAAACCTCCAGTATGCGGCAGTCCTGTGGGCGAACATGCCTTGTTGATGCTAGAGGTCAGAGGAGAATGGGCCGACTGATTCAAGCTGATAGAAGAGCAACTTTGACTGAAATAACCACTCGTTACAACCAAGGTATGCAGCAAAGCATTTGTGAAGCCACAACACGCACAACCTTGAGGCGGATGGGCTACAACAGCAACACCCACCGGGTCCCACTCATCTCCACTACAAATAGGAAAAAGAGGCTACAATTTGCAAGAGCTCACCAAAATTGGACAGTTGAAGACTGGAAAAATGTTGCCTGGTCTTATGAGTCTCGATTTCTGTTGAGACATTCAGATGGTAGAGTCAGAATTTGGCGTAAACAGAATGAGAACATGGATCCATCATGCCTTGTTACCACTGTGCAGGCTGGTGGTGGTGGTGTAATGGTGTGGGGGATGTTTTCTTGGCACACTTTAGGCCCCTTAGTGCCAATTGGGCATCGTTTAAATGCCACGGCCTACCTGAGCATTGTTTCTGACCATGTCCATCCCTTTATGACCACCATGTACCCATCCTCTGATGGCTACTTCCAGCAGGATAATGCACCATGTCACAAAGCTCGAATCATTTCAAATTGGTTTCTTGAACATGACAATGAGTTCACTGTACTAAAATGGCCCCCACAGTCACCAGATCTCAACCCAATAGAGCATCTTTGGGATGTGGTGGAACGGGAGCTTCGTGCCCTGGATGTGCATCCCACAAATCTCATCAACTGCAAGATGCTATCCTATCAATATGGGCCAACATTTCTAAAGAATGCTTTCAGCACCTTGTTGAATCAATGCCACGTAGAATTAAGGCAGTTCTGAAGGCGAAAGGGGGTCAAACACAGTATTAGTATGGCGTTCCTAATAATCCTTTAGGTGAGTGTATATATATGAACTAAATTAATAACTTTTTTTTCAAAAATGAACCATCACTGAACTTACTTAAGCTGGACTATGATGCTATTTTCTTCTAGAAGCAAACTTTGTTGCATTTTTTTTGCTGTTATCTCTGTAAAGCTGCTTTGAAACAAACAGTATTGTAAAAAGCGCTATATAAATAAAGGTGACTTGACATGAATGCTTCATCCTTCCCAAATCTCAGGGCTTGTTGTTCTGCAATCGTCTTGTTATCAGGCAGGGTGAGGTCGGGTTTGTGAAATGGAAGGCATATTTGCTAATGACCATCTCGTTTCACAACACAGTCGTTCACAATTTCCAGGAATCTCTGGTTCTCAAAAGAAAATTAGGGTTTCTCATTGTATGCTTGCTCTGAAAAGTCATTATTGTACTGTTCCTTGAGGAACAGTTTAGCCACTGAAGTTCTGTTAGAAGACACAAATTGGTCCCTGAACATCTGTGGATGAGTTAGTGGACCATTAACCAACACATTTGGACTGCATAAGGACCATCCTCTTGGCTGTTAATAATCCACAAGGGCTCCATCGCTTTTGGGACATTGATCCCAATCAACAGATCAACATCTTTTCTGGAACAGTCTTTCAGATTCAGCCATTTCTTTATGCCCTCTTTGGTTGGTATATTCTCCTGGCTGACCAGAATTGAACTTAAGAAAGTTTCAGGCAATTCTATGAAGTAATCGTGGGTCCAGCCCACTTACTTCCAAACCATTCAACCGATGGGCTTTTCCTTTCCCATTGTTTTGAGCAATCTCAAATCTCAATTCGTTTGCCAGCCATGTTTAACCGTCTAAGTCTCTCCGTAAAGAATGTGGCTGAACTTCCAGGGTCTATAACCCTATTCGCACAGGATTAGTATTACCTGGTGACCTCTAGTCATTTGCGGAGGTTGTCTGTGATCTTAATCCCATGCGAATCGGCCATGTCTATAATTTGTAAAGAAAAAATTCCCCCGCAAATGACCTGCCATATTTCGCCGAACACAGAATGTCCTGTGATAATATTAGTCCCGTGTGAATCGGCATCTCTGTGATTTGACGGGGTTGTATATAATTTTTTTAAGGTTTTTGTTTCCATGTGCGCCTTTTTATCCATCTTTCGCTAAGAATGGAGGCTGCGTTGGAGTGTGTGACGGCCCGAGTGGTGGCCGCACAAGAGTGGTAATGTTGATGTATCGTATACACACACACACACACACACACACTTGTTCATTTGAGCATGTCAGTTTTAGTTTGTTTAGTTTTTGTCTAACTGTTTCTTGACCTTATTTTCTGTTTGTTTATTTTAGTTGTAAGAAGTTTGTCAAGTAGATTTTTTTGGTTTCAAATAAAGACCCATTTTTTGTAAAAAGCTTATGTTCCTTGTTCCTGACTTCTCGTGCCCTCACAGAGTGTTTTGATAGTATTTTGGGTGATATCGCTATACCTACACCACAAAGATTAGACTGAAATCAGAAGAGCGAAAACACAAAGAATGATTAGATGGAGATGGATGACATAGCAGCATGCGGTAAGGAACATTCTTCTGTTTATGATATATCATACAGCTAAACCTATAATGACAAGACATTTCCAAGCAATAGCTATTGACATCATATCCGGGAGATAAGTCAGTAAATTCGAGTAAAATAACAGGCTTCGCTTATCCCGTGCGAATGCGCCACACGAAATTCAGATGTGGGTGGGTACTAAAATCACACGAGGTCCCCAGATAATACTAATCCCATGCGAATAGGGCTTAAGAAAGCATGCGTCTGGAACACTCAACTACCTTTGGCGGCTTTACTGTTACTGGAATAATCTCAGCCGTACCGGCCACTGTATGCTCAGTAGCTACAACAGCCATAGCAACAGGTACATTGAGCCATGTTTCCACCCCAGGAACGAGGAACGTTGGGCTGGTACTCGGTGTGTTTCGACCGCAGGAACCAGGGTCTAAATTTGGGCTGCATGGTTAATTACAATGAAACCACACGCGATTTGGCAAAGGCTGCGATTATTTTATGCGCAGTTTGTCAGTGCAGCGACTGATCAGTAGTAAATGCTCCATCTGAACACCAGAGGGCGTCTCACACACACCACATATCTCTCTGAACACCAGAAGGCATCTCACACACACACACACACACACACACACACAGCCCACATATCTCTCTGAACACCAGAGGGCGTCTCTCACACACACATCTCTCTGAACACCAGAGGGCGTTTTCTCACACACACACACACACACGATATATCTCTCTGAACACCAGAGGGCGTCACACACACACACACACCACATATCTATCTGAACACCAGAGGGCGTCTCCCACACACACACACCACATATCTCTCTGAACACCAGAGGGCGTCTCACACACACACACACACATCTCTCTGAACACCAGAGGGCGTTTTCTCACACACACACACACACGACATATCTCTCTGAACAACAGAGGGCGTCTCACACACACACACACACACACACACACACACACACACACATCTCTCTGAACACCAGAGGGCGTCTCACACACACACACACACACATCTCTCTGAACACCAGAGGGCGTTTTCTCACACACACACACGACATATCTCTCTGAACAACAGAGGGCGTCTCACACACACACACACAACATATCTCTCTGAACACCAGAGGGCGTCTCTCTCACACACACACACACACACACACCACGTATCTCTCTGAACACCAGAGGGCGTCTCACACACATACACACACACCAAATATGCCCCGCAGAAGTACGATAACACACATAATTCCAGGAAACCCCTATGGGCTTCATCGCTGTAGCTGAATAATCAGAAGAGTGAAACGCTTTGATTGATTAAACATGACTAATAAACACACGACTGCCTTATTCTGTGTCTGAAGCGCATCATCTCACAGAAGGATGAGCTCAGCTATGCTTATAAAGAGAGTTTGGAGTAAAAGCATGTTATTAAATGTCTTTCGTCGCACAAGAAGTTCACAAGTTTCTCATGTTTGGAAAGATGTTTGCCGCGAACGACGTGTTGCTTTCTCAAACGCACGTTATAAGCGACTCAAACTCGCAGTGCTTTCAGACGGAGCCGCGTTTACTGAGCCGTGCTTCACTGACAAGCTGCGCATAACAATCAATCCCAGCCTTTGCGGTTTCAACATCTTGATAAGCCAACTCGATTTAAGTGCGATTACATGTAAATTGCGATTAATCGTGCAGCCTTCAGAAAGTCCCTGCTTGCTTGTAGTACTTTTTCAAAGTTCAAAGTTCAGGAACTTTCGGGGGTGACTTGGTCGCTGAACATGCTGATTGGTTGAGTTCATGCCGCATTTTGATTGGTTGACTCCATGCAGCATGCATTTCAACCTCCAGTTTTTTAAAAATCTGTCGAGTTGTGTGCAGTCATAAGTCACTGGACTATTTTGCCTAATCTTCATGGTACTTTAGACCGCGGTGGAAACGCAGAAAAACTGTTCCTGGGAAAAAAGTTCCTGGGACAAATTGTTCCTGGTCATTTCAGTGTAAACACTTTTGGATTTAGCTTTTGTAGCATCATCCTCCCTCTTGTCCACATCAGTCGGTGAATTAGGTGAGCCCCATTCAATGAAGCATTTATGATTTGCTGCACTGTCAGATGTTTCTTAGAACATACTTGGCAAATTAAATGTTTTTTTGCAGGCCTTTGTTAGATGTCCTTTTTTGAGACAAGCAAAACAAAGACCCATTTGTTTTCAAGAATTCAATTTTATCCTCATGTGATATGTTTGCCATTTTAACACAGGAGTTCATTGCATGATCACAGGCACAAAACAACAACTTTTGTTGACTATTCTCCTTTGATACTTCGATAGAAGAAGCCGTGGTAACAAAACTTCTCCTGCAGGAAGATTAATATAATGGAAGTTCAGTCTTTGACGTCTTTCTGATGAATTTGTTTTCAGATCTTGAATCTCTCCAAAGACTGGATCAAGAAGAATCTTACCTTGTTTCTCAATGAAAGCTACCAAGTCAGCAAAGCCTGGCCTTCTTATAAGGATATAATTATTTTTAGATTGAATGGTAAATTCAACGCCATGTTAGTCGGATCTTGTGCATCCTCGGAGTAAGATTGCATAACTATACAATGCTTTTCCATCATCGGAGCGAATGTTACCCCGTTTTAAAGCTTTCTCCATGTATGCACTAGCAATCTTAAATTTATGTCCAAAATGGTGCTCTAGAACAGGGGTTTTCAAACTGTGGGTGGCAGATTGGGAAGAGGTGGGTCGCGCAATCACTATATTGGCTGCAGCTGAATTTATGTTTCATGAGTGACACATACAAACAGGTTGCACGATGAACCAATATTAAATAGAAACCGCTATTTAGCTTAGAGCGATTTAAAGTTAGATAAATATGTCAGTAGGCTATTGTGTTTCATGAAGCGCGCGCGTGCGACTTGTGATAATTTTCACCGCCTCAAAGCGAGAAGAAACTCGTTTACTCCAATCACTGCACTGCATTCTGCATGAGATCGCATTACACCGGAGAATTCAAATGTCACGAAAGGCTGATTCAGGTCTGGGCTGCGTTTCCCAGAAGCATCGCAAGCTAAGTTGATTTCTAGAGACCTGGTGGCAATGGTTCTACGATCTACTTAGGCATACGATGCTTTCGGGAAACACATTAATCTCTGTCGTCTGTTCAACACAGCGCTGTTGTCTTCCAGAGATATGGTCGTCGTAAGAGTGCGTTGTTTTGTGTTCCCTCGCATGCATTTTGATCCCTACCAATATATATATATGTAAAAAGTATTTAAAATGTATACACACACGAGCACGAAAGAGTTTTCTGCGCTGAACAACGCAATGAGTTTAACAACACTCGCATTATAAATATTAGTATTGAAATTCTAGGTCCTGGGGCCTCATAAACGTTGCGTACGCACAAAAGACGGCGTACGCCCGCTCTCTACGCAATAATTGGTATTTATAAAAAGCAAACTTGACGGGAAAATGTGCGGTCCTTCACGCAAGCTGTGACCCAGGCGTACGCACAAAAACAGGTGAAATGAGAAATGGCGACACCGTCGGCAGAAGGAAGAAACATCTGAAAGTGTGTGAAACTGTAGACCGTTGTGTAAAAGAAATGGCAATACTGGCTCTCATAAATAACATGAAGACTTCACAAAGCAAGTCTTACATTTAACAGCCTACATGAACACCCGTTTGATCGATCTGCAGTGTAAAACAAACAAAATCAAACGAAGATAACAACAGAAATGCAAATTAACACATATTTGCAAAAATAAAAGTGAAATATGTTCTGCAATAATAATTATTGCATGTTATGCAATTCATCCTCATAACACATCTGTAGCTTGTCAGATGCAATCAAATGGATGGTAATAAAATGCCATGCCATCACAATGCGTAATGACGTAATGCGTAATGCAACCTTTTGCCACTCAAGTGCCTTTTTTGGCATTAATGCCCACACTGTGCCCTCCAAACAACATTTTACTCCTCTTTTCCACCTCGCCAATGATAATTTCTACTTCACATTGAGTGAAGTTACGTTTCTTGGTTTTCCTCTCTGTGTTTGCCATGATTTCGCAATCGATGAATATTAACTTGTGGGCGTTTCACGGACTATTTATGGGCAAATATAGGAGTGAGATGAAGCGGCAAAAGCTGTGCTACATTTAGAATTGATTGTGATTTATTAAAGGTATTGTAGGTAGGAATTTTATAAAAACTTTTTTCCAAATTTGTTTAAACTTTCTGTATATATCAATGCATAATTAAAATGTAAGTACTCTGATAAAAACAGTATAAAAATCGAGTGACTCTAGACCGTTTAATCTGCACTAAACACAGCTCATTATTTACATTCGGGACGAAACAAGGGATTGGCTTAGGCGACTGTCACTCTCTCGCAACCATGGCAACCACCCTTTTGCCACACAGGACCTGCCCACTTGCGCGCGCATCCGTTTGATTTGAGGAATTCAAGAGGCACGGAACCTAGGAATAGCAAAACAATGGCAGAGATTAGAAAGACCAATCAAAATTCACATATGCAGTTCGCGAAGGCAAACCAGGCAAAAAAAGGAAGACAGTAACGTTACTAGAAAAGGTAATGAACAAAAAGTCTTTGGATAAACAACAAAATAAAACGCATGTCAATATCGGCGTGGCTTTCCAGCGATGGCGAGAACTGAGAGACCTCAAGGGGCTGAAAAGTGACGCCTGGATGGCTATATTTCTGCTGGACAGGTAAATCTTTCTTTTTGTATTTTTTATCATACATATTTTTTTCTTTATGTTTTCATGAAGCATGTGTCATTAGCACACGTAGCGGCCTAATATAGCTAACATAACATTACTTAGCGAGCCGTACTAGAAATGATAAATGATATATATGCCTAGCTCAAGATGATAGCTATAGTGTTGAATTGTGCATAATTTTGCTTTAGATAACTAAATACATGTTTAACAGATAGTAGGCCGCATCCAGGAACTTTTCTTAGAATTATATTTACCCTCTGTCTAACTCTTTTACCATGTTCACCTGGAAGTTTACCTGCACGGTTTTTTCACCTTTGTTTTGTTTTTAAACAAAAAATCCCTCGACCCCGGATCTGTCCTCGAGCTGACGATGCGGTACTTGTCTCTGGAGTGTAGTCCTCATCAGAGTCAACAATGCTTTCATTATAAACTCTTACATGCAGAACACCATATATGTTATGAATGTTACACGAAATTCATCGTCATCACAGTGTAAATGATGGCAATGGAAAAACGTGTATCATGCAACCTGTTTTTAGCTTTGCCTTATAGATAACTAGCTCGTTAGCGAATCAATAAATATATATTTTAGTCTTTACCAATATCAATATGCTACTTGATAGTGAGTACTAAAATACATCTTATTTGTTTATCTTCATAATGATAAAGTTAGATTTTTTTGTTACATGTGATTCTGACATGATGTCACTACATGCACTGCGCTCCTTCCTCTCCGCTCGTCTCAGGTCAATAATGCGTCTTCAGCTCAGCGGTCGGAGTCGCGCGTTCATGTGTTTTGGAGGCGTGGCTTTGGGAGGAGCCCAGAAGGGAGGGGGTGGAGTGAATGGAAATAATGAGCTGTCTTTAAAACAGTCGTGAGAGGTCTACAGACACTCGATTTTTATACTTTCTTTTTCAGAGTACTTACATTTTAATTATGCATTGATAAATACAGAAAGTTTAAACAAATTTGGAAAAAAAAAATTTTTATACAATTCCTACCTACAATACCTTTAAGGGAAAACTGCGTAGGATGCCGTGCGCCCAGTTGAATAAATCTGAATATTTCTGTGCGTACGCACGTCCTATGTTTCATCCGTACGCCACTTCTGACGCAAATTCTGATTTTTTTGTCATATCAAACCTTAGGTTAAGATTAAGCTTACTTAATCTTTTTCATTTCTTTAAATTTGTTTTGCCATGTTTGAGTAAATCAGTTGAGGCAGCAGACAAAAACTACTCGGTATTCTTCACATTATTTCAACAGCCATTAGGCTACTATTTTAATTCTCAAACTATTTGATCATGTACCATAAGTTTGTATTGCAATTAAACTTAAATGTCATACTATGACAGGGGAAAAAACTGCTCTAAAGAGAACTAACGCCTCCCACCCCACATTCATGCTTTAAAATTATTTTGGTGAGTCTTGAGATAGATTATTCTTGTCTACGTGGGTCCTGGAATAGAAAAATTTGGGAACCCCTGCTCTAGAAAACGTTTGGCCTCAGCATAACCATGCTAGCGTTCATGTAGAGACAACTTCAAACAAGTTCAAGAACTCAAACTGTTCCAGGTAATACAATCGGTCTTGATTGTTATTCGTTTTCTCCTTAACTTTATGGATGAAAGTCCTCGTGAAAGGTCTATATTGATTCACTCTTGTTTGGTCACAAGTAAATCAGCCAGATCGCTTTGTCTTTGGGTGTTGGTGTTACTAGCTTCATTATGCTGCTGGTCACTTTGTGACGTTGTAGTTGGAGCTGCAATTGCTGTTTGATTATCAGCAAGCTTTGAAGAAGTTTGAGTTCAATGAAGAATCCTTTGCAGTGTTGTTTTAGGAATGGGTCCAATCCTCGCAGTGTTTCCCCTAGAAAATTTTCCAGCAGCGGTGCTGTCCCGTGGCTGGGGGGGGGGGGGGGGGGGGGGGGTAACACTGATAACATGCTCCGCTACATGTACAGGTTACATGTACCTCCGGAAGAACCTTTTTTTTTTTAAATAAACCCTTAAACCATGACTTCTGGCAAGTTTTGTGGATACAAATTGACATTGAGACAATTACGACATACCATCAACAGATTCAAGGTGATTATTGCAGCACGCACCTTGAACTGATCACAAACAGAAACCTTCATTTTATAATTTTAGACAGGATTTTTCACGTTTTTGTTTTGTGTTCATTTTCAGCTATAAGGTAGATATTGATAGGGGAAAAATGAAATGGCACAACCCAGAAAAAGATTATTTAGAATTTATTGAAAATTTTAGGCCACACCCAATCTGTGAGCACTTAATTTTTTTAATTTTTAATTTGAACATTTTTAAAATCAAAAGTGTTAAGTTAACATTATTTAATGCACAATGAATGAAGTGAACAAACATGAACAATCAAGTGTTTTATTTGACTTGACTGTGCCTTTATTTAATCCAAAACTGTGTTCGTATTTCATTTTAAAAGACTTTTTAAAAGAGTTATCCAGCCAAGAATAAGCCTAGATCTGCTTTTCTGGCGGACTAATAACAGCACTCTGGTGTCGGTCCGAGACTGTGCTCATGTACTCCCGCTCGTAAAACTACCCGGATACAACTGCACCCGAGTTCACTTTAGGGGCCGTTCACATATCGCGTTTTTTGCGTGGCGAGATGAAAACATCGTAACATCTCATCTCAACACGCCATGTGACAAAAACCAACCGATCAGCTTCGGCCTTTCCGTAACAACATCGACAGCTCGGCCGAACAGCTGATCATAGCTGTACAGGGCGGCTTTTTATTTCTCATCTCCATAAATATATCTAGTAGTAAAGCTAATGCAAGGGCTAGAAATCAATTAATTCTTTGCTGCTACTTCCTCGTCCTCATGGAGAGCGCCGCTTTCTCCTTTCTAAAAGCGCTTGCTCTCTCCCGTGGCGTCTGTCGTTGCTATGCAACCATGAACAGAGGCGGCCTGGAGAAACGAGCGTGCTTCCCGCGCGCCTACATTTGAAATAACGAATTTGCACGCGCAGAAAAACACGCTATGTGAACGGCCCCTTATGGCAACGTGACATTAGCCTAATCGAAAATATTTCCATATGTGGCTCTTTCCTCCTTTCTTGTCAACAGTGGATTCAGAACCACCGCATTAGCAGCACCGGCGCACGCCACGTCTCAAGTGTTTTTAGGTGTGTAAGTGGATGTGATATTACTGATCATGTGAAGATTTTGCAGCGGCGCTGAAAATCCAGTGGCGGCGCTGCGCCGCTGCTAAATACATTGTAGGGGAAACACTGCCTCGTAAAATGTAGAGATGATTCAGACTCACCGAGCAAAGACGATTTTTTTTTTCAGAGCCGCATCCAGATATTCGTTCATAGCATTTCCTAATTTGACAGATGAGTGAGAACTATGCAGTGAACTTGCTTCGGAAATCTCCAACACCTTTAATTTTGCATTCACAGCCTCTATTTCAGACGGCAACTGAAAAGCTTCCATCTTAGATTCCAGCTTTTTCCAACTCAAGCACCGGTTTCCTTATAAAAGCTTCAGCACGAGTAAAAAAAGCTGCTTTATCGGCTGCACTTTTCACACGAGCCGGCGGGATTGAGCTGGGTCTCGGTTTATTTTGATCTTTGGAGACATTAGATGCATTTTCAATAGGCTCAATCAAAGTCTGTGGATCAGATTGGTTTTTTCCACAGCTCTAATTCATTCGAGAGCTTGGTTCAAGTGACCCTTATTGGCTAAAACCAGCCAATCCTTTCACTTTCTTTGACATCATCAGATAAAAGCAATTGTACAGACTCCTGCACTTGATGAAGCTCTTTGAAATTCAAGGTGAAGTTCATTTACCTTATCAACATTGCTCCCATCACCCATCAAAGCCTTTTATTCATTCATTTTTTCTTGCACAGGCCCCAAGCTTGCTACGTGATTTAAAACGTTCAATTCCAATATCAGTGCTTTCAATCTCACCCATCATAGACACTTGTTGTTATTCACAACCGCTTTGTGTGTTTGGCCTAGAGTGCAATCATCGCTCACCTTTGTTTATTGACCAGAATGAGAATCAAGCTTGCGTTCTTGCATCAACCACTTGCATCCAAATAACAGGCTTAAATCTTTGGCCCATATTAAACCACTTTGAACCACCTTGCAAGACTGCTCCTCATCTTCATCATCAATCCTCAAAACATGTGCACATGCGCCGAAAATCTTGCTTTGAACACTCGTAAAGTTCATAGACAGCTTTCAATTCACACCATAACAGATCGTCAAAGCATAATCACACTTCCATCGCAGCTCGGCCGCCAGCATAATAATCCATAATAAAACTCGCCAAATGGCTACTCACCGCTCAAACAGCGTCTTCGTGAAGTCAGATCCAGCGCTGAATACTCTGAAGGTGCAGTAAACAAACTCACATCAGTGGCCAGTCTATCGGCTCGTTGCGCACGATCCGCTTCACGGGATTCTCGGACTTCGATAGCGGCAGATTTGTAATGAGCCGCTGTCCAGATAGCAGAGAGCAATTGACACATGAGTCCGTAGCATATAGCTTCTTAGTCGTTTATTTTCGAAGAATGAAATTGAATAAAGCAAACAGTTGAGCCATAGATTCACCGCTAACAATCACACGCACGTAGACACGCGGTCTGAAAATTATATCCGAACTCCACCCCCACTTCCTTATCGAAATATACATCCACAATAATATCATACAAGTCTCCATTCGAAAATGCATAACATTCAGTGCAAATACTCACAACTAATAATTAGGCTATCAAACTTAAACTTGATTATATTTAAATTATTAAATCAGTCCATTGAGTCCAAATATATGAAATGGAAATGGCTCTAACATATAGTTTCGTGAGTAAAAAAAAAAACTAAAAAAAAAACAATTCTTTATCTAGCCTTGCATTGTAAACAAGCAGAGACGCTCCAAACTTCGCGATAGAGGAGGGGCGGAGTTATGAGGTTTGACTGACAGTTTGAGTATCCAATGGAGATACGAGGTTTAGTCAGGATCTCTTTTTAATACTTTTCATTGGCCAAAATATTTGCAAAACCCACAGAGAGACATAAAGGGTGGACAATAGATTTATGAAACTGGAGTTACGGGTTTCCGCCTAATATTTTACATTTTGTTCATTTACACGTGAAACTCGGAAAATTATAATATTGTGCAATTTATTTCAGTAATTCAACTTAAAGGTGAAACTAATATATTATATAGACTCATTACATGCAAAGTGAGATATTTCAAGCCTTATTTGTTATAATATAATGTTGATGATTATGGTTTACAGCTTATGAAAACCTTTTCACAATATTCTAATTTTGAATTTGGGGTTTTCACAAGCTGTAAACCATAATCAGCAACATCATATTATAACAAATAAGGCTTGAAATATCTCACTTTGCATGTAATGAGTCTATATAATATATTGGTTTCACCTTTAAGTTGAATTACTGAAGTAAATGAACTTTTGCACGATATTAAAATTTTTCGAGTTTCACCTGTAAATAGTAATTGTCTTACAGAGTTTTAGTATTGGGGTGAAATAATAATAATAATAATATTTTATATATATATATATATATATATGCCTTTGCATAAACCTGGCCCTGTCCGTCGCTTTGAGAGAACTTTGCCAGAACGCTGATAGCTGGGTATGTTTCCATTAAACGTGTGTGTTCAGTGTTTCTGGACAGGCGTGATGCTGTGCGTCTGCTCAGGACTCGAAGAGCAAACGTCTTCCTGGAGGAGATGAAGCCGGGGAATCTGGAGCGGGAGTGTTACGAGGAGCTGTGCTCTCTGGAGGAGGCGGCCGAGATCTTCCAGAGCAAAGAGAAAACGGTACAGTCACATGATCTGGTCTCACTTTGATATCTCTAAATCTCTTTACTGTTTGTGCTTCCATTAAATATTTCACATTTTGTTTGGTTCATCTTTATAAAGTCACCTTGAAACGGAAGTTGTGATCATCTATTGTGCCGTATATTTGAGTGAAACACTTCTGGAACAAGAACAAAGCATCCAGGTGGATTTCTTAAAAAGTTCATTTTTTATGGCTTCTTCGTCCGAAAACGACCGAAAACTTTTACGCTTTGAATTGTTTAATTTTTTTGCTTCATCGGATGGGGGTGAAACTTGGTGACTTTTGTTGTATTACCTATATGAACACACAAAAAAATCAAGGAGATGATTCTGATATGTTAAAGGGTAGTAAAAAAATTGTCACACTTAGCTTCCTCCCGGTCAAAAATGACAGACATAGGAAATGAACGGGAAATATGAAAAAATAGGAAAACGCAGAGAAACTTTTGGTGGTACAAGCTACAGATCAGCTAGCCTGGTAATACCAGACTCTGCTACTTCACTTTGCTTCGTACACAGAGTCTGGGATAGCATAATAGAGAAGTGTTTTTTCTCTCGCTAGGGGGCGCGTACTGAAGTTTAAAATCATTGGTTACCCGTAAGCCAATCAGATAAGTTTGTTTATGACGTATGTTATGCGCCAACACAGCCGCATCGAACCACAGACATCATGCATCGAACTCAATCTATGATCGAACTTCCACTGTAAACACTTGATGATGCGAGCGAAATACCCGAGTGAACATGGCTGTAAACGACTTTTTTGATCTGTGAGTGATGTAATAGAATGACTGCTGCGCTTGACAGGGCACAAACGAGGAGAGAGAGAGAGGGAGAGAGAGAGAGAGAGAGAGAGAGAGAGAGAGAGAGAGCGAGCCCCGGCCGCGCGCGCGCACTCCCACGTCTACAAACAACACGAGCGCTGTCTTGCTCTCTCTCCCTCGCGCATATTCATAAAAATCAATCGACAAGATAGTAAGAGGTCGGAAGACCGCGGTTTCACGTGAAGCATTTGGAGATTTTTAGAGATTATAGACTCTAGGAACAACATCTCAATGAACAACATCTCAACTATAAAGGCCTGTCTCATATAAGTTAGACGCCTCTCTCAAGTACAAGCCGGTGCAGTTCGACGATTTGGGCAAATAAAAGCCCGGGCTATTATTTGAAGTTTTACGGTATTTAAGACCTAGAAAAGAAAAGAGACACTGACCTGTCAAAAGGCTCCCCAGTTTCTCGCTGACGATCGGTAATAGTTGATAAATTAAACTTTTCCCAAAGGGAGTAGGGCCACAACATCACCTCCATTCAAAATGTTTAATACACACTCTTCGTGTTCGGGCTTCAGTTTGCTAATGCCGGGAATATTCTCCACAACAGAGCGAATTGCATCCGCGTCTCCATATCAGCGGTCGTTTTCGATTTCCCTGACCTAGGCCCTGTCCCAAATGGCACACTCCGGACTTGTGGACTTCCTCAGAGTCCACACTTCGGTGACGTCATGTAGTGCAGACCTATAGGGCCCTTAGCGCGAGTCCGTGAGGGCGCATTGAGAGGTATTTTTGGGACAGACTCGATCGTCACTCCGGAAGCAAGAAGACGGTCTGATTGTTGTTATGGACAGGAGCTACAGGTTCGGGGAAATATGCTGCCTATTGTTGTTGTGTTTACATATGACTCAGTAAAGCCCTGACATTCTGTTCTATTTATTTAATGAATCATAATGCGATCGTATTATTCAGCTCGCTATTATTAGCCTATGTTTGAGACATCAACCACTGGTCGATGATCATAATGTTTGTATAAACTTGTCATAAAAACCGTAATAATAATTACACTTAAATATTTTCTTCTCGGCCATGTTAACAATTGTCCGTGAGCGAAAACTCCTCCCATCCGTCGTCTGATTGGCCTTTCGCAAGGACTCCTGGGTAGTTGAAGTGCGTGAAGCCTGGATTTATGCGGGCTTCGCGGAAGACCGCTTCAAGGGTACAAAGGGGGCGCTGCTGAGCACACTTCAGAGCGTTAAAATGCCAAATGGGACGGACTCGTAGACTCGGCGAGCACGCGCAATTTAAGTCCACGAGACCGAAAGTCCGCATGAAGTGCGCCATTTGGGACAGGGCCTTAATCTTAAACACGGCGCTTACCGACTACGTCACGGCTTTCAGCCCGCCCTCTGTTCGTTGATTGGCCAGGCTGTTTTCAGGCCGGTGGAAAACAGAAAGATAGGCTGCTATCTCAGACTGACTACAGGAGCGAAATGAAATTAGCGGAAGTAGGAAGTCTGACGTAGTCAGGCTACAGATCAGCCACTGTGCAGAAAAAAAGTGTACAGCAATGAAGGGGTGACACTCTAAAACATCAAGAGTGCAAATAAGACCCCCCCCCCCCCCACACACACACACACACCCCACACACACACACACACACGCACGCACACAAACACACACACACATACAACAGCTAAACTGGCAAGACTGCAACAGCAAATTTGTAGAATATGCAAAATAAAATCAATAAATGAAAAAAAAAATCTCGCTCAAATGCACGCACACACACACACACACAGCGAGAGAGAGAGAGAGAGAGAGAGAGAGAGAGAGAGAGATTAACTGGTAAGACTGCAACAGCAAATTTATAGAATATGCAAAATAAAATCAATAAATGAAAAAATATTGCACACACACACACACACACAGAGAAAATTAACTGGTTAGACTGCAACAGAACAAATTTTGAGAATGTGAAATAAATACAATAAATACAATAAAATATACCAATGTATTGCAAAATGTCTGCATAAAGTGTTTTGAATTATCACTAACAATCCCTTATTTTGTTCAATTATTTGAATGATCAAATACTGAGTAACAAACATGTTTGCATCGTGTTCCCTTTCTAACCAAATATTATTGTTTTATTGTAATCATAATGCAAAACCTAATACTTATCTAAAAAAAATATATATAAAAAAATTAAAAGTAGTCTTTTAGAATATCTAAATATATATCTAAATAAATAAAAAAACGAATAAGATAGAGAAATCATGTCTAAAACAACAATAAGAATCAAAAAGCCTTTCTATGTATTTATATAGGAAGCTATAGGCAGCCTACAGGCCGTTAAGGACATTGCACACATTTATATATTTTTAAAGCCACTGGATGGCGCTCTTCTCACTTGAATTTTGTTGTGCATGCAGCCTGCACCCTATTTTGATGTGAAATGTTGCATTTATTGAAAAAAAAAATTTGTATAATAAAAAAATATATATATATTAATTCTAATGGAAAAAATAGCTCATACAAATTATATAATTAATGCAAAGTATCATAAAAAACTCAAAAAATTCTAAATAATAATCAGAAAATATTATAGAACAAAAATATATTTGATTGGTTATCCAGGGAAAAAATAAAGTAAATTTTTAAGGCTTCGTCCGTTTTTGACCGGGAGGAAGCTAAGTGTAACCCATTTACGAAGAAGCCCAGAGGGTTCAGATCAAGAACAACATAGAGGATCACAATGTATTCAACTATTATCTATTACATTCATAATAGCATAAATAATAATAATAATAAATATTTTTTTTAAAGGGGATAACTTACAAAAAAAAAAAAAGGATTAAAAAATTCTATACATCCGTCTTGCATTTCACTTACTCGAATTCTTCTATGACATCACACTGCAAAAACATCTTTAGTTCTAAACGGAACTTTCATTGTTAAGAGTGAATGACATCACTGTTCTCTGACCTCTCGTGTTCTTCTAGATGGAGTTCTGGTACAGATATCGGAGTAAGTGTTTAGAGGTCTTACTCTTCTAAATGAACCATTCTGAGGTATGTTGCTGAGGTAAATGTGTTGTTTAGACGGTAACCTGTGTCGCTTTAACCCGTGTGTGAACGGAGGGATCTGCAGTGAGAGTCGAGGTGTTCACGAGTGTCTCTGTCCTCCACAGTACAGCGGACACAACTGTCAGACAGGTACTGATGCCCTGGTGAAAAGAAAGTATACTTTTATTGTATTTGAAATATATTTTCTTCCTCAACGGTACATTGCAGATATACTAACAAAAAATGGTACTATCTTTAAATATATTAAAAGTATATTAGCATCATGCTTTTACCTATTTCCACAATACAACTTTTAACACACTTTAAAATAATTGCACTTTAGTATATTTTCTAAAAATATATTTTAGAGAAATATGCTTGAAGAGAAAATTCTGTTTTTAAAAAAATTATTTATTTGTACTGTATTAAAAATGATGTTAGGTATATTTTAAGGTATATTATAGTATACAATAGTACAAAGTATAGCTAAGTAATATATGTTTAATAATGCAAATGCATTTGTTTTTGAAGACAAAGTGTGCAATTTGTAGTATTTGCATCTAATCAAGCATCTAATTAGTCCCTACGCAGGCATATACTTAAAGTATACTATCTCACGACCAATTCGTACGAATTGTTCCACTTTAGCACACAAAACTGCACTAAATACACTTAAATTAATTTAATTACAACTAAAATATACTTAGTACAAAATTAGTTGTTCCAAAATAGCACACTTCAAGTTAACTAATCATTAATACATTTGAAGTATACTAAATTACTCTGGCTGCAAGTATACTTCGCATTTGTGTGTGTGTGTGTGTGTGTGTGTGTGTGTGTGTGTGTGTTCAGAGGTGTTTGACTGTAGGTATAAGAATACTTATTCTGAATGGCTCAAGAATACTTCTGATGCTCATGACTGTTTCCTCACAGACAGCAGACAGTGAGTGTGTGTGTGTGTGTGTGTGTGTGTGTCTGTGTTCAGAGGTGTTTGACTGTAGGTATAAGAACGGAGGGTGTCTGCACTACTGCAGCTCAGAGCAGACTCCAGGTGTTGTGTGCAGATGTGCAGACGGGTATCAGCTGGATGAAGACCAACGCAGCTGCAATCCATCAGGTACAAACACACACACACACACACACCTGCGCAACAAAAGAGATCAGCTCACATGCTTAAATCATTAACCATTCATATTTTAAAGGTGAATCTCACCAAACATGTCCTTAAAATCAAAGAAATTCATTATTTTAGCACTATTAAAGAATGTGCAAAGGAAGGGATTGCTAAACGCAAACTTTTTTTTTTGCATTATATGCATTTTATAAAATAAAAATATTTTTGCTAGACCTTCATTAGTGAATATTTTCTAGTCTGGATGTAACTCAGTTTACGGTTTGCAATCCCTTTGTTTGCATTGATTTGTGTGTGTGTGTGTGTGTGTGTGTGTGGCTCGATGCACATGAAGCAACAAGATTTTTAGTTGGAGTGCAACAATTGTGTGTGTTATTGTTTTTTACAGTATTATTGATGTACATTTATAGTTTATTTTAGAATCTCTGTTTTAATTTTCATTGAATTTTTTGAGGGGGAATTTTTTTTTACCTTTTTGATTTTTTTACTGTCTATATAATTTTAGTATTAGTTATTTTAGAGAACTTACAATAAATAAGTAAATAAAAATGTTGGAAACCAGCTGAAATAAAATAAGCTTTTTATAATAGATTTTTTTTTGGCAATGTAGATTTCATTTCAAGTAATGAAAATGCGTTTTGATGTTCATGATAATAACTGATATATAAATATATATGCATAATTTTGCTAAAACAAAATATTTATTATTTCTCTTATTTTGGGGCGAAATATGCACTTTTTTTTACAGCTTTCATGATGTTTTTTTATATAAATGTAAACAGTATACCTGAACAAATCTAGATGCTTCTGTGTATGTATGTGTATGTCTGTGGTTTAATGTGTGTTTGTGTCTGTGTGTGTTTATGTATATATGTGTGTTTGTGTGTATATATATATATATATATATGTGTATGTGTGTCTGTGTGATATGTGTGTGTGTGTGTGTGTTAGTGCAGTACCCCTGTGGGAAACAGTGGAGTAGTGGGATCATGTCTCGCTCTCTGGATGATATAAGCACGACAGATCCTGATGATGTAAACCACACCCACACCGTGACAAACTCCTCCCACTCATTACATCACAACAGAAGTTCACTGGAAAACTCGACTCTCCCGCCAAACCAAACCACACTTCAACAAGCCAAACCTGCTTCACCGGACGAACTCTCAGAGACAGGAAGTGACATCACAGATGCAAATGAGGATACGCGTATTGTTGGAGGTCAGCTGCAGGGTCAGGGCGGGAGTCCGTGGCAGGTGGGGCGAATCTGATCCTTCACATGACCTTTATGCTTAACCTTCAGAGATTTGATCAGTAAAGGTCCTTGCACACTGAGTCCGAAATTCGTCATTCGGTAGCTTTGAATTGTCAAAACTCCTCTCAAAATGCTTGCTACGGATGCGAAAATCGCAGAAAATCGAACCCAAGCCCAAAAAAATTATGACGGACTAAAGTTTCGCAGGCAGTGTCTAAACGTGAATCACACAACGTGAGGTTGTATTTATTTTTTACGTGCGAAAATTTCGGACTCAAGGTCCTGGCAAACTGAGTCAGAAATTTTTGCGCGTTAAAAAAATAAATACGACCTCACGTTGTGTCAATCA
The DNA here is from genome assembly GCA_030578255.1 of Tiaroga cobitis. Classification (NCBI taxonomy): domain Eukaryota; kingdom Metazoa; phylum Chordata; class Actinopteri; order Cypriniformes; family Leuciscidae; genus Tiaroga; species Tiaroga cobitis. The sequence goes on along the minus strand of CM060605.1, from coordinate 45,922,912 downwards.
CGTTTGCACACTGCCTGCGAAACTTTCGGCCGTCATAAAAAAATCGTATCAGGTTCGATTTTCTGCATTTTTCGCATTTTTTCGCAAGCATTTAAAGAGGTGTTATGACAATTCAGAGCCACCGAATGACGAATACGAAAATTTTGGACTCAGTGTTCAAGGACCTTAACACTTTGAATGAAAATGCCGCAGGTTCTTCTCCGTCGTGAGGATGAGCAAGGGTTCTGCGGCGGCTCTCTGATCGATCTGCGCTGGGTGGTGACGGCAGCACACTGTCTCCAGCAAACACCAAACCATGTGACCGTCGGTGAGTGACGTCTGTCTGATGGGACCCTTCATGTTTCATACAACGCTCGTGTTGCAGTGTTCATAAAAGTGGTTATTACATGTAAATGAATATTGATGCATTCTGAACGCTTAACTATATGAGTGATACAAGGTTACAGTTTATTTATGTGGAATAGTACTGTTCAAAAAAAGTATATACTATATACACATGATGTCTGTCTCTTATGCTCTACATTTATGTAAAACATTAATATTATGAAATACTATTACAATTTAAATTTGACTTTCTATGTGAATATATGTTAAAATCTAATTTATTCCTGCGATCAAAGCTGAATTTTCAGCATCATTACTCCAGTCTTCAGTGTCACATGATCCTTCAGAAATCACTCTAATATGATGATCTGATGCTTCTGGTTAATATCCGGTGAAAGGAATGAAAGAGATTTAATATCTTCTTTTACTTGCACTTGATTTCATCTAAGGCTGTGGCTGGAAGTCAGTTGTTGTTTCTCTTTCCTTCAGTGATTCTGCTTGTTAACAGCAGGCGTTCATCACTAACGCTCAATCTTTACTTGATTAATCACTTAATTATCTCATTCATATATTTTGCTGTCTGGCCTTAACTACTTCTCTGATGTTAAAGGGATAGTTCACCCAAAAATGATCCCATGATTTACTCACCCTCAAGCCATCCTAGGTGTGTATGAGTTTCTTCTTTCAGCCGAACACAATCAGAGTTATATTTAAAAAGATCCTGGCTCTTCCAAGCTTTATAATGGGAGGTTTTATTTAAGTCAGAGGTCACTCTTCTGCCGGAACTAGACTCGCGTATGGCCAGTGATTATAGCTTATAATTATATAGCCAGTGATTATAGCTTATATTTGTACCAAAATGCAGCGCTTCGCTTCAGAAGGTCTTTTTTAACCCCATGGAGCCGTATGGATTACTTTTATGATGGATGTATTTTTTTGGGCTTCAAAATACCAGTTAATATTCACTCCCATTATAAAGCTTGGAAGAGCCAAGACATTTTTTTATATAACTCTGTGTTCGTCTGAAAGAAGAAAGTCATATACACCTAGGATGGCCTGAGAGGGAGTAAATCATGGGATAATTTTTATTTTTGGGTGAACTATCCCTTCAACCAATTAAAGCTTTATTGTACCTTTTTCAGATTTTGTGCCGAACCCAGACATGAATTTATGATATTCACACACACACACACACACACAGGAGACTACGATAAGATGCGCCCCGACAAAGACGAACAGAAGATCAAAGTGGAGAAGGTGGTCCTCCACCCTCACTTCCACGAATACACCTTCGACAGTGACATCGCTCTGCTGTACCTGTCTGCCCCCGTGACCCCGGGTCCGTTCGCCGCTCCGGTTTGCCTTCCCGACGCCAACCTGGCGGAGCGACTCCTGAAGCCCGGAGAGCAGGGCCTGGTGACGGGATGGGGTGTGTGGTAGATTATTCTTCTTTCGCATCTTTTGCACCTGATTTAAGTCTACCTGGGTGGTCTACTAATCGACGTCCCCGAATGTCTCCTGATCGACGTTAGTTTACCAGGGTCTCGTCTACTAATCGACGTCCCCGAACGTCTCCTGATCGACGTTAGTTTACCAGGGTCTCGTCTACTAATCGACGTCCCCGAACGTCTCCTGATCGACGTTAGTTTCCTGGGTCTCGTCTACTAATCGACGTCCCCGAACGTCTCCTGATCGACGTTAGTTTCCTGGGTCTCGTCTACTAATCGACGTCCCCGAACGTCTCCTGATCGAGGTTAGTTTACCTGGGTCTCGTCTACTAATCGACGTCCCCGAACGTCTCCTGATCGACGTTAGTTTACCAGGGTCTCGTCTACTAATCGACGTCCCCGAACGTCTCCTGATCGACGTTAGTTTACCAGGGTCTCGTCTACTAATCGACGTCCCCGAACGTCTCCTGATCGACGTTAGTTTCCTGGGTCTCGTCTACTAATCGACGTCCCCGAACGTCTCCTGATCGACGTTAGTTTCCTGGGTCTCGTCTACTAATCGACGTCCCCGAACGTCTCCTGATCGAGGTTAGTTTACCTGGGTCTCGTCTACTAATCGACGTCCCCGAACGTCTCCTGATCGAGGTTAGTTTACCTGGGTCTCGTCTACTAATCGACGTCCCCGAACGTCTCCTGATCGACGTTAGTTTCCTGGGTCTCGTCTACTAATCGACGTCCCCGAACGTCTCCTGATCGAGGTTAGTTTACCTGGGTCTCGTCTACTAATCGACGTTAGTTTACCTGGGTCTCGCATACTAATCGAAGTCCACAAACGTCTCCTGATCGACGTTAGTTTACCTGGGTCTCGTCTACTAATCGGTGTCCACAAACTTTTTATACAATGTAAATTTGTCCCCCGCACTTTTTCATAGGGCAAGTGTGTCTATGACAAGCTGAGGTTTTCGCGGGTGTGTATACCCTACATCGAGATTTAAAATCCAAAGAGTCAAGGATAGTCTATGATAGACTGTCTATCTACATACGTGACTTTCACGTTTCCATGGTAATCAGTCACTCGTACATTAGCCTACGATACGCCCATGCGCGCACCCGCGCCGAATCCATCAGTTTCATAGAGTTCAAAATGGCAAAAAACTCTTCACTCCTTTTTCACGAAAAAGCCAAGCCCTGTAAGTTGTCATGTAGGATCCGAATTGTGTTGCACAATGATGAATAACTCCGCCTATTTCTCTTGTTGAACAATTAACAGGTTTTGTTGTAAATTCACTACCCGAACAAACATGCAATATTTTCAATCTATTTTACTCGTAATGCATTTTATTTTCACAGATATGTTATCAAAGCCCTTCAAATTAGAATATACATGCTAAATGTTAATGCTGAATTTGTATTTTCATGCATTAACAGCCACGATCTGCTTGAATCAGGCAGCGGTGTAACGTGTACATGATGTTTATCATAATTTGGTAACACTTTACAATTAGATAAAAAAAGTTTGTAGACAAACTTTAAGTTATCTTGAAAAAGCCTAACTAGAAAGTTTGAAGTAGTTTTAAAAGCTTGAAGGTTTTCAATTGGGAAGTTTTAGTTTAGTAAGATAGACTTTGTTTAGGCTAGTAAGAAAATTTAATTTTTATTTTTAACAGTGGATTCGGGGGACTCAAAGTGCACCAGATTAATGAATTTATCTTTAAAATGTAAAAAAAATTCTCAAGGGGGGGGGGGGGGGGGGCATGCCCCCGGACCCCCCCAGAAGTACCGAGATCCACCTACAAAAATACTGTGCCACAGCAGACTATATGATGGTCTACGAAAAATACACATTTTATTATCGTATTAAAATACCTGATCACGATTTTACCACCTCCGCCTCATTTTAAGCCAGGGAAAACCCTGCATGTGCAATATAAAGAACTGGACAACTTTCTTTCTGTTTTATTGCTTTAAATATAAATAGCATATTAAGCTGATTAAGCAAAAACCTCAACAAAAGTCTGAAGAAAAAAAACTGGTATTACACTTGACATTCTGTCCCCCTCACTTTTGAAATGGTGGCTACGCCCCTGGGTGTCCACAAACGTCTCCTGATCTACGTTAGTTTACCTGGGTCTCGTCTACTAATCGACGTCCCCGAACGTCTCCTGATCTACGTTAGTTTACCTGGGTCTCGTCTACTAATCGACGTCCCCGAACGTCTCCTGATCTACGTTAGTTTACCTGGGTCTCGTCTACTAATCGACGTCCCCGAACGTCTCCTGATCGACGTTAGTTTACCTGGGTCTCGTCTACTAATCGGTGTCCACAAACGTCTCCTGATCGATGTTAGTTTACCTGGGTCTCGTCTCCTGATCGACGTTAGTTTCCTGGGTCTCGTCTACTAATCGACGTCCCTAACGTCTCCTGATCGACGTTAATTTACCTGGGTCTCATCTACTAATCGGCGTCCACAAACGTCTCCTGATCTACGTTAGTTTACCTGGGTCTCGTCTCCTGATCGATGTTAAGTTTCCTGGGTCTCGTCTACTAATCGACGTCCAGAACGTCTCCTAATAGACGTTAGTTTACCTTGGTCTCGTCTCTTGATCGACGTTAGTTTACCTGGGTCTCGTCTACTAATCGATGACCCCGTTCAATTATATTTATACACTAGCTGTGCATCTCTTAATAGACGTCGGCTGAGTCCCCTAACCCTAACTTGCTGCGCAGCAATAACTAGACAGACTCCAGACAATGCCTCCGAATATGCTTTAATCACGGCCGGAGGATCTCAGACAAATTTCAGAGAGAATCCCCCGAGCAAAAACAATACAACAGTTTTTATAGAATAGGAGCATAGCAAAAGTGACATGATACATTAAATAATTTACCTACAATTTGATTAGTTCTTCATATGCAAACCCTTCTGTTACTAGGTAGAAGCAAACTCTGTTTTCTTGATTGCTTGACTTTGTTCTTTAATCACGAGTTTATAAATTTTGATATCCATCTATTTATTCCCCTTTTTGTTATATCCAGACACGATTCACAAACACACACACTCAGTCACAAGTTTATACCAAAGGGTTTGGAAACACTTAGGATTCAAAAGCATACGAATGTTATCCCTGCAAGAAAAATAAATGTTAGTTATGATGAATTAAAAAATCCACCACAGGTGCGACTCGCTTCCTTCAGCGCTCCTCTCGATTCCTGAGGAAGGTGCTGCTCCCGGTGGTGGATCAGATGAACTGCATCAACTCCACGGAGCAGGTGATCACGGATAACATGTTCTGCGCGGGATATCTGATGGCGGAGATGGACGCGTGTACAGGCGACAGCGGCGGACCCTTCGTCGTCAACTACCGCGGCACGTGGTTCCTGGCCGGGGTCGTCAGCTGGGGCGAGAGATGCGCGGCCGAGGGCAAATACGGCGTTTATACACGACTGGGAAACTATTTATCCTGGATACGGGAGGAGATGATGAAAGAGGAATCCAGACGCAATCAGACTGCGAAAGTACAGTGAATATTGGCAAACATTATGCATTAAGTAACAATGAGCTATTACACGTTTTTAATTAATCTTTGTTAATGTTAGTTAATAAAAATACAACTGCTCATTGTTAGTTCTTGTTATGCTGTAAATAAAACAAAGATTATTAGAATGTTTTACAAGAAAATATGATTTCAATCCTTATCCTTGTATAATTGATATTTACTTGCAATTTTTAGAGCGAAAGCTGTTTCTACACCATTTTTCTTCAGCGTAGTTCAGGTCCAAAAAATATATTAACAGACACAACTTATATTAAATACTTTAGAAGTATTGTTCATTGTTAGTTTATGTTAACTAATGAAATTGTACAGTGTTAACAATGTTTTGCTTGTTTAGTGAATCTTTTTTTTTCGGCTCTAAAATGTTCATACAAACAAAAACATAATTTCTGACATGGATATGCAAGAAATAAAATAAATCAAGTAACTCTTAAAAATAAAAATGTGCAAAAACTTGTCCCTTCATGTGTGTGTGTGTGTGTGTGTATCTGTATGTGTATATATATATATATATATATATATATATATATATATATATATATACACACACACATTATCTTAAAATTCACTAAAGTAACTATATACATATACATATACATATATATATATATATATATATATATGTATATATAGATAGATAGATAGATAGATAGATAGATATCAAAATATTTATACATTATAAAATATTTACTAATATTTTGGTCACATTTTAAAATATTTTCAATCTAAATATGTTTATATTGTCCAAATACTTTTGAAAAAGAAAAAAATGCATTTAGCCAGAATGTACTTCAAGGTTGCCAACGCATTTCCCCCATGACGTACATTTTTTGTTTTGGCATTTGAAGGTTGAAAAAAAAAAAAAAAATAGATTTTCAATTTGAAATATACATTTCTTTAAGCCATGCTGCTTACAACATATATTTGGCCAGAAGAAAATATTTCCAGTGAATTTCATTTAAGATTTGGATATTTCCAGTAGTTCTGGATCTTGGGGAATTGACTTCTGAAATCATATTCAAAATATTCAAGACACATGATTCTTTGGGCATACTTTTATTTTATTGTCTAATATCATTGGTTAAAGCTTGTTTTGGATAATCGTGTCTTATGAGCCTCTTGTTCAGTTTAGTCAAATGACATTCACATGTACAGTGAGGAAAATAAGTATTTGAACACCCTGCTATTTTGCAAGTTCTCCCACTTGGAAATCATGGAGGGGTCTGAAATTGTCATCGTAGGTGCATGTACACTGTGAGAGACATAATCTAAAGAAAAAAAATCCAGAAATCACAATATATGATTTTTTAACTATTTATTTGTATGATACAGCTGCAAATAAGTATTTGAACACCTAAATTCTGACCCTCAAAGACCTGTTAGTCTGCCTTTAAAATGTCCACCTCCACTCCATTTATTATCCTAAAATAGATGCACCTGTTTGAGGTCGTTAGCTGCATAAAGACACCAGTCCACCCCATACAATCACTAAGAATCAAACTACTAACATGGCCAAGACCAAAGAGCTGTTCAAAGACACTAGAGACAAAATTGTACACCTCCACAAGGCTGGAAAAGGCTATGGGGGAATTGCCAAGCAGCTTAGTGAAAAAAGGTCCACTGTTGGAGCAATCATTAGAAAATGGAAGAAGCTAAACATGACTGTCAATCTCTCTCGGACTGGGGCTCCATGCTAGATCTCACCTCGTGGGGTCTCAATGATCCTAAGAAAGGTGAGAAATCAGCCCAGAGCTACACTGGAGGAGCTGGTCAATGACCTGAAAAGAGCTGGGACCACCGTTTCCAAGCTTACTGTTGGTAATACACTAAGACGTCATGGTTTGAAATCATGCATGGCACGGAAGGTTCCCCTGCTTAAACCAGCACATGTCAAGTCCCGTCTTAAGTTTGCCAATGACCATTTGGATGATCCTGAGGAGTCATGGGAGAAAGTCATGTGGTCAGATGAGACCAAAATATAACTTTTTGGTCATAAATTCCACTCGCCGTGTTTGGAGGAAGAAGAATGATGAGTACCATCCCTACTGTGAAGCATGGGGGTGGTAGCATCATGCTTAGGGGGTGTTTGTCTGCACATGGGACAGGGCGACTGCACTGTATTAAGGAGAGGATGACCGGGGCCATGTATTGCGAGATTTTGGGGAACAACCTCCTTCCCTCAGTTAGAGCATTGAAGATGGGTCGAGGCTGGGTCTTCCAACATGACAATGACCCGAAGCACACAGCCAGGATAACCAAGGAGTGGCTCTGTCAGAAGCATATCAAGGTTCTGGCGTGGCCTAGCCCGTCTCCAGACCTAAACCCAATAGGGAATCTGTGGAGGGAGCTCAAACTCTGTGTTTCTCAGCGACAGCCCAGAAACCTGACTGATCTAGAGAAGATCTGAGGAGGAGTGGGCCAAAATCCCTCCTGCAGTGTGTGCAAACCTGGTGAAGAACTACAGCAAACGTTTGACCTCTGTAATTGCAAACAAAGGCTACTGTACCAAATATTAACATTGATTTTCTCAGGTGTTCACTTACTTATTTGCAGCTGTATCATACAAATAAAGTTAAATAATCATACATTGTGATTTCTGGATATTTTTTTTTAGATTATGTCTCTCACAGTGGACATGCACCTACAATGACAATTTCAGACCCCTCCATGATTTCCAAGTGGGAGAACTTGCAAAATAGCAGGGTGTTCAAATACGCATTTTCCTCACTGTATATCAAACCAAGAGACTTTTTAGGAATTATAGTGTAAGTACTTCAGATGAACAAACCTTGTTATTAATGATCAATAAAATTACATTATGGTTTTAAAATATAGTATAACCTACATTTTAACCATTTTTGTCACGTTTGCATTGTACACAGTGTATTTAACACTGCAAATAAAAGAAAAGAGCGGGGAGTTCATGAGTAAAATGTAGAACATGGAAACTCTTTATTATGAAAGATACATCAGAACCAAACGCATAATGTTCCCAGTTTATCTCTCTGGGCTCTGAATACATTTTAAAGGCGCAGCTACGCAAACTCAGGCATAGCTACGGTACAGACACGCGGCGGCTTCGCGAGATCTGACGCTCAGAACCGGCAACATTTGACAGAAAACACAACAGAAAGAGAAAAGAGGCGGAGCATGTGGGGGGTCAGAGAGGCATGCGGTTTCCCTCTACGCTGATCTTCACCGCGTGTCCCGTCTTCGTCAGGCGCTTGATGTCAGCGAAGCGGCGCAGCTGTTTATCTACTCGTGACATGCCCTTCTTCATCGGACCCTGAGCGACAGAGAAGAGGAGTCACAAACACTGCAGACACAAGGATGCTGTGGAAAACTAGTGCAAGTAATACAAAAAAAACCAGTGTGAAATAACTCAATCTTTTTTTTAAATTAATAAAAAACAAATAGGAAACTATAAAAAAAAAGATATAAAAAGTAAAATTATATATTTTTTAATATTACAAGCAAAAACAAGGCAATTAAAATGATATTTTTTAAATGAAAAAAAAAAAAATCTTAATATTTTTTTTAATTAACAAAAAATAAATAGGAAACAATTAAAACAAATATTATATAAAAAAAGGAAAAATGTTTTATATTTATACAAAATTGTTATATTGCAAGCAAAAACAAGGCGATTAAAAATACTAATATTTCTTTTTTAAATTAACAAAAATACATAAATAGGAAACGATTACAAAAAAACAAATATATTATTTAATTATAAAAAACAGGAAACTATTACAAGGGGGGAAAACAATAAAAAATATATGATCATTTTAAATGAACAAATAATGAATAAATAGCAAACTACATGCAAAAACAAGGCAATTAAAATTTTCTTTTTAAAATAAAAAAATACAAGCAAAAAAATAAATCTTACTATTTTTTTAAATTAAAAAAAAATAAGAATAAATAGGAAACTTATTACAAGCAAAAACAAGGCAATTAAAAATATCTAAAAAAATTAAGAATTTTTTTAAAGTTTTCTAATGAATGAAAAAACAAATAGTACACTATTTTTTAAATTAACAAAAATATAGAAAACTACAAGCGAATACAAGACCATTAATAATAAAATAAAAAGTTAAATCATCAACAAAAAAAAGTAAACTATTACAAGCAAATTAAAAATCTTTATTCTATAAATTCTTTTAAAAATAGGACATTATTATAAAGAATTAAATTTAAAAAAAGGAAACTATCACAAGCAAAAACAAGCCAAATAAAAATATATTTTTAAAAAAAAGGAAACTTTTATAGGCAAAATTGAATCCTTTTCTTTTAAATAAAATAAACAGGAAATTACTAAAAGCAAAGTCGCTTGACTTACAAACACTAAAAGAAAGATTAAGTCAATTAGAAATGTGCATTTGCCGCTACTACTATAAACACACAACAATGCAGTCCCTGTGAGAATCAACCAGAGCTGATAATGAACACACACTTGAAGCGCTGAGGTTTAGTGTGTCTCACACACACACACACACACCAGTGCTCTCGTGACGGTGACTTTGTCCCGTTTATAGCAAGAAACATCCAAAACCAAGGATGGCGGAATTAGTTTCAGTAACTTTCATTAAAGGTGCATTGTGTAATATTTAGGAGGGTCCGTTTACAGAAATGCAATATCACACACATAACTATGTTTTCAGTGGTGTATAACGAGCTTACTTAATGAAGCGTTATGTTTTAATCAGCTGAGAATGAGCATTTCTCTCTACACACACCGCGGGTCTCCTCACATCCACATGTTTCTACGGTGGCCCTGAGCGGACACACGCGTTTCGTCACTGTGTTGTTCTTCGTGCAGAGAAGCTGTAGCTAAAGCCAGCCAATAAAACACTGACACAATGATGAACAATCACAGTAATATTCACAATTACATATCGCTTTACTGAATAATTAAGTAAACCTAATTTCTTACTTTATCTTTGTAAAGAAAGCTCATTGCTTAACTGGCTACTCTCTGCTGTCTCAGATGACGACATCACTTCCTGTCGGCCACCGTAACTTCAGTTGGGTGCAGTTCACAACCTCACCACTAGATGCCGCTATAATCACACACTGCATCTGTTTGAGGACTGGTTTAAGGGCCCTATTTTTACGATCTAAGCGCTGGTTTAAAACGCTTAGTGCGTGTCCGAATTAACTTTTGCTAGTTTAACGACGGGAAAAATTGCCGCCGCTCCCGGCGCAGGTCTAAAAGGGTCGTCTCTATTCTCTTAATGAGTAACGGGTGTGTTTTGGGCGTAACGACCAATCAGAGTCTCATCTCCCGTTCCCTTTAAATGCCAGTTGCGCTCGTGCCGTGGCGGATTCGATATTTAAGACTGAACGCTTCTCTTGCGAAGAAACGGATCTGCTCGTGCGCAAGGTTAAAGCGGTGTGTGTGTGAGGTTAAAGGGCTAGCAGACCATCTACGGGACAAGCCGAATTCCACCATATCTTTATGTATACAATAATCTTTTACATTGTAATCCTTTTATTTGGCATGTTTGTGTGCTGCTGTTTGTCCCTGTGTGTGTAATAGGCAGAGTGTGTGTGTAATAGGCAGAGTGTGTGTGTAATAGGCAGAGTGTGTGTGTGTGTGTGTAATAGGCAGAGTGTGTGTGTGTGTGTGTAATAGGCAGAGTGTGTGTGTGTGTGTAATAGGCAGAGTGTGTGTGTGTGTGTAATAGGCAGATTGTGTGTGTGTGTGTGTGTGTGTAATAGGCAGATTGTGTGTGTGTGTGTGTGTGTAATAGGCAGAGAGTGTGTGTGTGTGTGTAATAGGCAGAGAGTGTGTGTGTGTAATAGGCAGAGAGTGTGTGTGTGTAATAGGCAGAGAGTGTGTGTGTGTAATAGGCAGAGAGTGTGTGTGTAATAGGCAGAGAGTGTGTGTGTAATAGGCAGAGAGTGTGTGTGTGTAATAGGAAGAGAGTGTGTGTGTAATAGGCAGAGAGTGTGTGTGTGTAATAGGCAGAGAGTGTGTGTGTGTAATAGGCAGAGAGTGTGTGTGTAATAGGCAGAGAGTGTGTGTGTGTAATAGGCAGGCAGTGTGTGTGTGTAATAGGCAGAGAGTGTGTGTGTGTAATAGGCAGAGAGTGTGTGTGTGTAATAGGCAGAGAGTGTGTGTGTGTAATAGGCAGTGTGTGTGTGTAATAGGCAGAGAGTGTGTGTGTGTAATAGGCAGAGAGTGTGTGTGTGTGTAATAGGCAGAGAGTGTGTGTGTGTGTAATAGGCAGAGAGTGTGTGTGTGTAATAGGCAGTGTGTGTGTGTAATAGGCAGAGTGTGTGTGTAATAGGCAGAGTGTGTGTGTAATAGGCAGAGTGTGTGTGTGTGTAATAGGCAGTGTGTGTGTGTAATAGGCAGAGAGTGTGTGTGTGTAATAGGCAGAGTGTGTGTGTGTGTAATAGGCAGAGAGTGTGTGTGTGTAATAGGCAGAGAGTGTGTGTGTGTAATAGGCAGGCAGTGTGTGTGTGTAATAGGCAGAGAGTGTGTGTGTGTAATAGGCAGAGAGTGTGTGTGTGTAATAGGCAGAGAGTGTGTGTGTGTGTAATAGGCAGAGAGTGTGTGTGTGTAATAGGCAGTGTGTGTGTGTAATAGGCAGTGTGTGTGTGTAATAGGCAGAGTGTGTGTGTGTGTAATAGGCAGAGTGTGTGTGTGTGTAATAGGCAGAGTGTGTGTGTGTGTAATAGGCAGAGAGTGTGTGTGTGTAATAGGCAGAGAGTGTGTGTGTGTAATAGGCAGAGAGTGTGTGTGTGTAATAGGCAGAGAGTGTGTGTGTGTAATAGGCAGTGTGTGTGTGTGTGTAATAGGCAGAGTGTGTGTGTAATAGGCAGAGTGTGTGTGTAATAGGCAGAGTGTGTGTGTAATAGGCAGAGTGTGTAGTGTGTGTGTGTAATAGGCAGAGTGTGTGTGTAATAGGCAGAGTGTGTAGTGTGTGTGTGTAATAGGCAGAGTGTATGAGTGTAATAGGCAGAGTGTGTGTGTAATAGGCAGAGAGAGTGTGTAATAGGCAGAGAGAGTGTGTCTGTGTGTGTATGTGTGTGTAATAAGCAGAGTGTGTGTGTGTAATAAGCAGAGTGTGTGTGTGTAATAAGCAGAGTGTGTATGTAATAGGCAGAGTGTACGCACGTTGTGGACCGGCCTATAGACGCACATTACTAACACGCTCTTTAAATAACAAAAAAAATAAAATAATAATAATAATAATAATAATAATAATATCGCACCATTGACTTTAGACCAGGGTTCAGTTGGTCAACGGCTCAGTCTATTTCAGTTCCTCAAAATAGCAACGCGTCAACAATGCGCCGGAACACACACCTCGTTCTCAGACCAGCACCCAAGGGCGCAAATGCATTTGCTATTTAAACAACGTGGCGCGGGACGTAAAAAATGATAACTGCGTCGGGCTGAAACTAGCGAAACACACTTGCATCACCTGGCGCTACATTGCACCGGGTGTGTGATAGCGCCCCTGGTGTTAGTTCGGGTCTCTCCTTCACTACACTGTCTCCAGTGCAGCATGCAGAGCCATGCAGACACTTACTGCCCCCTCAGGCGGGACCAGGAACTACAGGGGCATTCGGTTCCCCTCAATGCTGATTTTCACAGCACCCTGTGGGCGCCGCTGCTTTCTCTCCTCCGCAAAACGCCGTTTGTGCTTCTCCATCAGGCTGAGGCCTTTCCTTAAGCTCGTCTAGCAATCACATAACAGTCAAAAAACCTCCTCCACCAATCAGATTAAAGCGGGGATACTCAAGGAATATAAAATGGGCAAACTCTACATATAATTTTTTTAGTCAGGTAAAAAAAAACATCTCTCCATCCTGTGCAAACTCCTCTCACTCTTGATTTGAGCAAGAGACACCTGTCAATCATTCCTCTGCACTTATGCCCCACCCCCCACACACATGCCCCGCCCACTTACACTTCGGTTTGAGTCCCCATCCACGTTCCATTTGGGCCGAACCACGTAGTCCTTATTGGACGGCATCGGCACACGAGCCCTCGCACAAAACCCTGGGTCGCCCGGCCTTAACGCCCTGAGAGAGAGAGAGATTTATTAACATTAATACAAAATAAAATGTATTATATAATTTGTATAATATAATACAATTATAATATATACATTTAAATATAATAACATGTTAAATTACAATAATTTTCATTAAGCATTAAGATTTTTTTTTTTATTATAATGTATCTATTATAATTTTAAAAAGCATTGTATAATTTTTATAATACATTTCAATATAATAAAATATTAAAATCAATCATTTTCATTAATTAGCATTAAGAAACATTAAATTAACCAAATTCTTTAATACATTTATACATTTGATTAGATTTTAATTATAATAAAACAATATTAAATTATAATAATTTTTATGAATTAGCAATAATATGAATATTACACTTAAAATGTATTTTATAATATATTGTATATATTATGTATCATTTGTATAATATATTATAAATTATAATACATTTTCATATAATAAAATACTTAATTATAAAAATCAGTTAGCATTAACAAAGATTGAATAACAATGAATAAATTATATAGTTTAAAATAATAATATTATGAATAATTTCAATGTAATAAAATATTAAATTAACGCCTTTCATTAATTTGCATTAATACATATATTAAATTACTTTATAGACAAATTATATTTTTACATAATTTTAAATGATAGTAATATATTAAATAAATTTTATTATAAGCAGCTATTAAATTATAATTATTATACAATTATAATATATACAATTAATAATTTGCATTAAATATTAAATTATAATGAAATGCACAAATTATACATTACATATATACTCTATTAAAATTATATAATGGAATATTAAATAATAATTTAATAGTTATTAATAATTACATTAAAACAAACTAGCTGGGATATAGTTTTTAAAAACTACGGGGAAAAAATAAATAAAAAGTGGAGATTCTCACAAAAGAAATGAAAATTATGCATAAAAGAAAATATTTTAGGACCAATACAATTTTTGTAATGTGGCATTTCCATAAGATTAAGCACATTTATATAATAAATAATATATTTAAATTGTAGCATATTTATAAATGATGGTAGTGTCTATATGCTAATTAAAAAATTAAAAAAACATTAAAATTGGCTTTATTATCTTTACACAAAAGTCTTGGTTTTCATCTGGCTTTTGGAGTGCAGAATATGTTCTTGACTGGTTATGTGTGATTCTCCATAAAGCTTCACTAAACTACTATGAAAACTAAAACACAGAGAGAAACAGAAGGAAGTGTAGAGCCGTACTTCTCCTCTCCCGTCAGCACCTTCTCCAGATCTCTGCGAGGAGTCTGTCCACCAGAACTGTGGAGGAGAAACACACACACACACACACACACACTGAGACGGAGAGCAGAGGAATCATGGGATACGCTCAGGCAAACATGCGGTCAGTGTTTGAGTCGGATGCGTGTGAAGCCGAGTTTGATCACATTCGCCTGAATTTGAAAACCTCAGTGTACACACACACACACACACACACCTTTAGTGTTTAAAGAGCTCAAGATGAGAGGGAATGAAAATGGAGTGATAAAGGTCAAAGGTCAGGACCCATCACACACACACTAACCCGACCCCTAAATCTACCCATCACACACACACACACTAACCCGACCCCTAAACCTACCCATCACACACACACTAACCCGACCCCTAAACCTACCCATCACACACACACTAACCCGACCCCTAAACCTACCCATCACACACACACACACACACACACACACACACACACACACACACACACACACACACACACACTAACCCGACCCCTAAACCTACCCATCTCACACACACACACACACACTAACCCGACCCCTAAACCTACCCATCACACACACACACTAACCCCACCCCTAAACCTACCCGTTACACACACACACACACACACTAACCCGACCCCTAAACCTACCCATCACACACACACACACACACACACACACACACACATGCAGAGACTCACATGCCTTCAGTGTTTAAAGAGCTCAAGATGAGAGGGAATGAAAATGGAGTGATAGAGGTCAAAGGTCAGGACCCATCACAGTCATCACTACTGAGACTGATAGAAAGTTTCACGATAGAACGGAACGTGATATCAAATAGAGTAGAATATGATTAAACTAAAAACTAATAAAATCTGAGAGTGAATCGCTTCAGCGAATCAATTAAGAACCGCTAGAACAACCTGATCCAAGTCTATAGTAGTCTCACTGCAAAAGTGATTTTATCTCTGCATTTCACATATTTGTATATTGTTCGTTTAACATTAATGACAGACCGCAGCAGGAATATTAGGCTGCCGTCACTTTAAGACCGAATGCACGGATCCAATATACTGATACACATCTGTTTTCTTTCTCCATTGACCCTCGCAGGGAGTTTGATTGACAGGCGATCTGACCAATCATAATCCTCCATCCGCCATTTTGTCCGACAAAGCGGTCAGGAGAGTTAGTAGATTAACATTGGAGGATTTCAACTTGAGAAACGGAGTGTACCGACGTCGTTCCGCAGTTAAAACAACGTTCGTTCATGTTTATTTGATACTATAAATGAACTAAAAGGAAGAGATGATCGGGTTACGAGCAGCTTTAACCGAGGCAGCGATCTGTCAGACACATTAAAGACACACAAAACGGTATTTATTGCTTAAAATTTCTTTAAAAAATGACCAAATTTGAAAGCTGAGACTGTGTCATATCAAAAGTAAGCTGGTGTGTCCTGTCTGTCAGTGTGTTGTCAGTGTCCTCTGCTCCGCGATGTATTGTTCACTGTGTGATAGGCCTGTCGCGATAGTCAATAAATCAATTAATCGCACGATAAAAAAAATGAGCTCGATAATTTTTCCGGCCGCGATAATTTCCATTTGCATGCTTGTTTGTTTTCCTCGTCTCTCTCTCTCTCTCTCTCTCTACCAAAGAGACTGGATGACAACTCTCGGTTCCTTAGCTTGAACTAGAGCTTAGATTCTCAGCCCGAACTTGACCCGACCCGTTCCGCGGGCCGATATTTCCCGACACTATCCTCGGGCCGGGCCCTTGAGAGACGTGCACTCGCAATAGAGTGCGGCGCGACACTAGACTTGATGGCCGAGCGCGGGCGCGGGCGGTAATGCACTCACTCTGTGTGTGCGAGTTGCGGGAGAATAAAACGATTCGCGGGACTCCCGCAAACTAGAAATATCTATGAATAAAACATATAAAAACTAATATATTTTTATTCATCTGTTGCAGAAAAGCAACAAGAACAACTAAAACAAAATAAAAACGATTTACAGGCCAGAGTTTCTATTTATAACATGTCTGCAGCGTTGAGCGATGTAGCCAATCACAGACATATGTGTTGATTTCTTGGACGCAATGGCCAATCACAAGCATTCAAGATAGACTCCCCTCACCGCTCAAAACAGACTTTTTGTTCAGTGCTGAATTCTGTATGCTGGCAAATCCTCTAATTATAACCAACAAAGTGTGGATATTATGAAAGATTCATTGTGCAGTCAGCTTCAATGTAATAACAGAGATGTGTGAGATCGCGATTAACTGTCAGCTTTTTAGAAATTATTAAGGGAGCGCACTTTGCGCGCATTCAGTCATGCCAGACCATGCACGCAGTAGCCCGCTTGCTTTTATGTTAAATTAACAGTGGTTTGTGTGTTAATGCTTTATTAACAAATAATTTATTATAGGGTAGGGTCGGGTTTTGTTTTCATCCATTTTATTTATTGTTTTTGGTATTTATTCAAGTGCATTATTTGCTAACAGAGACTGAGAGTCCATTGATTGCTTTTCTTGTTTTTGGTTGTTTTGTTCATTTATTGTGGATATTTAAAATGTTTTCCATTTTCAGTGTTAAATAGTCTTTAGACATACAAGTTTATTGATCTTCGAAAAGGTGTACCTGCATTATTATGCCATTATCATTATTTTAGATGAATAAAATGGTAAATGGTCTCGGAACGACAATATTATCGTTTATCTCAATAATTTCTGGGACAATTTATCGTCCAGAAAAATTTGTTATCGTGACAGGCCTACTGTGTGAGAACATGGTGTGTGTGTGAGAGCGGCTCGCTTGTTGGATGTAGCAACCGTAACTAAAGGGGGCGGGGCTTTGCGAACGGTCAATCGTTTATGCTCACGTAAGTCATAAAGAGACCGTTACAGAAACTTGCTAAGACGGAGATTATGACATAATTTTGCACGTATGTGTCCGTTCAAGCGCAAATCGACGAGAAAGAGAACAAATATCGGAATAGAAAATTCTCTTGCGCTCGAAAGGTTTAACATCTCTTAATCGTTTAAACTGACAGGACCTAAAACACTCGCTCTATGATGGTTAAACTTTGCAATTAATCCGAGAATCACATGCGTTTCGATTCCCTACAAAGAAAATAACCGCAAAGGTTTTTATCTTCGCCACTATGGCCTTAATGTCTGCCATTCTTTTTTATTTTATATTTCGTTTCCTTCGTAAGGCCTTGTTTTTAAAATAGGGACATTAGTTTGGCTGTGATGCTCAGTCACTTGCAAAATATTAAAACCAACATGAAAAAGAAACATGATAAAATCGTGATTTTCCTGGAAGAAAAAAAAAAAATTTCATATGATATTTTTGCCATATCGCCCACCCGTACATCAGAGTTAGAAACATTCCTGAACTTGAGACAGGGTCATGCTCTCTCTCACACACACACACACACACACTGAACCTGAGCGCAGGGGCAAAGACGTTGGGCTCCTCTGGCCTCTCAGATGTCTGAGGCTCACTTACACCCACAGGAGAGGAACAGTGACAGATGGAAGACAGATGAGGAGAACATCACTGGCTGTGTTAACATGCACAACTCCTGTTTCAATTCGACTCCATTCATTTAGTGTGTTTAAATGTAGTGAACGCTAAACATGTGATCGGGTTGATGTGCGCGTTTATGTTACAAGCTTCAAATCGGGATGGTTTTTGACATGCGCTCACTCAATGAATATACAGTTTCCCACTGTTTGTGCATAATACAGTCCCTCCAGAAAAACGTGATTATGCGATCGCATGATTCAGTGCATAATCAGCCAAAGTCTGCATATTTATGCGAGGGCATTTTTCATATACGCCGCACTTTCGGCGCATAAATTGCCGATTTCCGCGCAAAATATGCGGGGCTTGCATGATTTCATAATCCTCGCATTTTCGTTGCAAAAAAAGTCACATATATCTTAGCAGAAAGCTGGAAAACGTTGCGTTTGCGTCACACGAGAGCCGCCGTTTCCCCCTGTTGCCATGGGAACGTTATGAAGTGACGTAATCACGCAACGCGAACATCATCGAAAAGCTGTAAAACAGGAGCACACTTTATTTTTATATTTTTTATTTATTCATTTTTACAGAAGTTGTTGCATATTCCTTTTGTAAAGCTACAGAACTCGTTTGACTCGTCAGTGTTTTGTGAGTTTGATGTGTTTATTAAGGTCTGAAATAAAACAAGATGAGAACTGAAATATTCCAGCACTTTCTGTGGTGTATACGCTTGCTCATCATAGGAAGTAATAAGAAATGACTCTTTACATTAAGGTAGGAGCCTAGTGAGAGCAGGGTGTTGGGGAATCACTTTTTCTCTTTTTCATCAAACCGCAGTTTTTGCAAGTTCCCGCAATTTCATCGCATAAATATCCCGCATATTCCATCGCATTTTTTAAAGAAAACGGGCCGCATAATCAAGGGTTTTTGCCCGCAACAATCACAAAAAAAACTCTGCGTTTTTCTGGAAGGACTGATAACTATTCTCCTACATTGCTTCTTTATTAGTTTTAACAGTGTTAATGATCACATGTTAACAGCAGACTTATTATTTATCCATAATTTGCAGACTATAAGCATATGAACCATTGAGCCACTGTTTATATTTATCCCGCAGTAAAAATGCCCAAAACCAGTCGTCTGTGGATGAGAGTCTGAAACGAGCACTGGTGGGCCGTTGTCCTGCTCCACTTCACAGACACTGAGGGAAAGGAGGATTATGTAAGGGTTAATGCCGACGACGTGTCCATTGTCAGGTATTAATGGACGACGGCGAGGCGCGAGCGTGTGAGCCAGTATTGCCTCCGCCGAAGTCCATTAATACCTGACAACGGACACCTCGAAGGGCATTAACCCGCTTATACCACGGTCAATTGCCAAATAACACATTTTTAAAACATTAGTTTATATTTTAATTAGTTTTACAATCGAAATCTAAAGTTTTTACAAGCCATGGGCGTTACACTTTCGTTTTTGTAACCTATAATTAAAACACACGGGTAGGCGTAGTATAACGGCTAACTAGATGTTTGTTTTGATACAATAAATTGTAACCGGATACTTTGACGGCCTGTTGCTATGGTTACTCACAGCTGATTTGTTTATTAATGTCGAACGGTAAACGGTCAGTTTCACCAGAACTCCTTTACTAGGTGTCCTCTATCACTTTATAATGGACACCCTGCAGCCAATCAGAATCAAGTATTCACCCAGACCATGGTATAAAGAATGACGGGACTCTCGTTTAGAAGACACCTTATTCATCAGGAAGAACAGCTCGATCCTCACGTCATTACGCTGTTTCTACATCCTTTCAGTTTCTGTGTTCAATCCGATCAAGTGTTTACATGTTCTCTCGATCGGATTAGAAAAGGAATAAACCACCGCTCTCAATCGGATCGAAACTTCATTCGAATTGAGCTCAATCGGATCGATTAATGCGTTTACACGAAGGCCTTTCAGTGCGATCGATCCGTCGATCCCATGGCTAACGGCTTGTGTGTTCATGTAAGCGTGGCCAGCGATGCAGTGCTGAGTGTTACCTGAGTCTCTGGCGCGGGGCGATCTGCTGGTCCAGGTCTCTCTGCTGCCGCTCTTCTCTCGTCATTCCCTTATAGTTCGACGTTAAGCCGAAGATGGGCCGCGACCACTCATCTGCACACACACACACGTCTGGTTTACTATCTTTGTGTGGACTCTCCACAGACGTAATGGTTTTTATACTGTACAAATTGTATATTCTGTCCGCTTACACTAATCCTAAACCTACCCATCACACACACACACGACCCCTAAACCTACCCAACCAACACACACTAACCCGACCCCTAACACTACCCATCATTCAAACACACACACACACACACACACGACCCCTAAACCTACCCAACCGACACACACTAACCCGACCCATCTCACACTTTATACCACTGCTAAATCAGATCGAATGCATTTAATATTATAAACTTGAAGAGTCTGTAGGTTATTTGTATAGGTTGTATAGTATTTACAGTCATTAAGTTCCTGTGTATATTGCGTGAATGATGGGTGGTTGGGCAGATATTGTGTTTTGCGGTAGGTGGTATGCCATACGGAACCGTTTGCCACTGAAACTGCATATTAACGCACCAGTGGGGCTCGACAGCCTTAGTCAAACGGGTTGGCGCGTATGGTTGGGTTGCAGAGAGATTGTGAGATTGTGGTTAGGTCTCAGCAGCAGGAGGGATGTAGAGGTCAGTAAGCTGGGCTGAGTTGAGTGTGGGACGGAAGGGTGACTCTGGGACGCAAGAGTCACTGTCTTCATGTTTTTATCATCTACGCTCGTGTTATGGAAATCATTATGAACAGCAGCTATGCTAATTATTTTCCCTTTTTGCTCTTCTGCTGTTATCTCGGGACGCGAGTCCCGAGGAAAATGGCGTTCGTCAGCTCCAGTTTGTATCCAGCCTCTCACAGAGACTTCAGATGCCCCAATCACAAAGCCTGTGAAGAGACGACTCAACGCCGGCGATATGGACCCTCTATGGTGGACGGCACTGATCCTCAACAACTCGTCTCAATACCGGCGTGATTACTTGGACTTCCAAAATGACTTGTAATGCTGCCCGAATCATGCACTGTTCCTCCGTTGGCCAGAGGAGAACTGGCCCTCGACTGAGCCTGGTTTCTCCCAAGGTTTTTTTCTCCATTCTCTCTCTGATGGAGTTTTGGTTCCTTGCCACTGTTGCCTTGGCTTTTGGCTTGCTTAGTTGGGGACATTTAATATTCAATAATATTATTGATCTGCCTTAAGGTGGATGTTGACGCAATTTTCTTTTAGAAACAAACTTTGTTGTATTATTTTCATGTTATCACTGTGAAGCTGCTTTGATACAATCTGTATTGTAAAAAGTGCTATATAAATAAAGGTGACTTGACTTACTAACCCTACCCTCTCTCACACACACACACACACACACACTAACCCGACCCCTAAACCTACCAATCACACACACACACTAACCCCACCCCTAAACCTACCCATCTCTCAGACACACACACACCCTAAACCTACCCATCACACACACACACACACACACACACACACACACACACTAACCCGACCCCTAAACCTACCCATCACACACACACTAACCCGACCCCTAAACCTACCCATCACACACACTAACCCGACCCCTAAACCTACCCATCACACACACTAACCCGACCCCTAAACCTACCCATCACACACACACCACTAACCCGACCCCTAAACCTACCCATCACACACACACTAACCCGACCCCTAAACCTACCCATCACACATACACACACACACTAACCCGACCCCTAAACCTACCCATCACACACACACACACCACTAACCCGACCCCTAAACCTACCCATCACACACACACACTAACCCGACCCCTAAACCTACCCATCACACACACACACACTAACCCGACCCCTAAACCTACCCATCACACACACACACACACTAACCCGACCCCTAAACCTACCCATCACACACACACACACACACACACACACACACACACACACCACTAACCCGACCCCTAAACCTACCCATCACACACACAGACACACACCACTAACCCGACCCCTAAACCTACCCATCACACATACACACACACACTAACCCGACCCCTAAACCTACCCATCACACACACACACACCACTAACCCGACCCCTAAACCTACCCATCACACACACACACTAACCCGACCCCTAAACCTACCCATCACACACACACACACTAACCCGACCCCTAAACCTACCCATCACACACACACACACACTAACCCGACCCCTAAACCTACCCATCACACACACACACACACACACACACACACACACACACACACACACACACACCACTAACCCGACCCCTAAACCTACCCATCACACACACAGACACACACCACTAACCCGACCCCTAAACCTACCCATCACACACACACACACTAACCCGACCCCTAAACCTACCCATCACACACACAGACACACACCACTAACCCGACCCCTAAACCTACCCATCACACACACAGACACACAGACACACAGACACACACCACTAACCCGACCCCTAAACCTACCCTTCACACACACACACACACACACACACACACACACAGACACTAACCCGACCCCTAAACCTACCCATCACACACAATTTTCTGCAGTTTTACATTTTCAAAACACCTCATTCTGTATGATTATAAGCATGTTTCCTCAGTTTAGGTCACAGTGACATGAGTCCCCATGAGTGTGTGTGCATTAAGTCCCCACCGGGATAGAGAAACATGTACATACACACACACATAGATTACAGCAGGAACACACACACACACACAGCAGTGGAAGAGAGTTCGTACTGATGAGTTTGAGCGCGAGGTCTTTGTTGGGCCGGGACTCTTTAGGGTGTTTGTAGAGGTACATGACGGCTCGGCCGATCCCACTGAGCTTCAGTGTTTCCTGACTCACGCTGGGCAACTGGGAACACACAAGCAAAGCTCATTTATTACAACCTTCAGGATCCCTTTCTTTCTCTTTTAAATTGAACTTTTACAATCTTAACAGACAGATAGATAGATATATACTTTATTTATCCTGAAGGAAATTTTATTATCCAGTAGCATACAAAACATACATAAAACCTATATTAAAATAAAATTAACTTATAACACAGTAGCCACAGTAAACAGTGCAAAACAGGAAAAGATAGGAAGATAATAAAAATATATGGTCCCCCCAGCCAAATAAATAAAGTAGTAGTTTGAGTTTATTGCCATATAAGCATTTAAATAAATAAATAAATAACATACATATTTTTTTATTTATGCATGCAAAAACAACGAGCGCTAAATCACACAAGTGCAGTTTTTGTGCAAATGTTATTTTATACAACAGTTCAATACATAAGTTAATACTGTGTTATATTTTAGATACAATATAATTGTCTGTTTGTGCTCAATTTTGCCAACAATATTATCTATAAAGCCAGAGCAGAGCTGTTTGCGTCTGAGCAACACAGCGGCGTTTCGTTTCTGAGTGAATCTGCGTTTCGAGCGAATCAATCGAGTGAACCAATGATTCAATGACTCGTTCATAACGAAAGCCATTTACTTCATTCCTGGATGAATCGCATGAATGAATGATTCAACGACTCACTTACACATTTAACGCCACCTACTGGCAGTTTTAATTACTTATTTAGTATCATTTCATTTTTTTTCCCCATATTTCCCAACTAATTAAAAAGCCCTTAAAGGTATATTTCACCCAAAAAAAAAAATTCTGCCATTGAAACCTAAAAATTTGTGTAATAAATTCTGTTGAATGAAATATTTATAACATATGAATCAATGCAATATGCAATGCAACCATATGCAATATGAATTGTTGAATCAAAAATTTAACACAGCAAGAACTTTAAATGATCTTTTGGGGTTCATTTCCAAATTTGATTCGATTAATTTGCGATTAATCAGATTAATTAATCACCACATTGTGTAATTAATTCGATTACAAATTTTTATCAATTGACAGTCCTATATATATCCCCTAAAAAAATGCATGCATGCAGTATTTTATTTACACATACATTCATCATAGGACGTGATACAACGATGTATAGGATATATGTAGCATCTTTAAGATTAGATGTGTGTTTAACAGACTCACTTCTTGCAGGATCTTGAGGAGTTCCTCTCGGATCTTCAGTGCTGGGAGACTCCTGTCCGGGAGAGGACTGATCCACTCCTTTATGGCAGCCATCACACCGCTGTCTATAAAGGTCTCCTTCAGGTCCTGCCTACACACACACGCTTAAATCACACTTCTAGTCTAATATCATAAAGACTATAGACTCTAAACACACACACACACACACACACATGTTGATGGTTCAGCAAGACGAGGAATCACTCACTTCTTTAAATGCATCACCACTGTGGGGAGCAGCATGAGCTTCTTCAGAGCGGGTTTCTTTGAACTGTTTAGAGTCCGGTCCTCCTGAAACACACACACACACACACACACACAGTAAGTGCGGTACTGTAAACATGAATCCTGTCCCACTGAGGGACGAGTTTTGATCGTTTTCTTTGATAAATCAACAGTATGTCACGGATACTCTCTTGACATTAAAGGAGTAGTTCACTTCAGGATTAAAATTTCCTGATCATTTACTCTCACGTCATCCAAGATGTTCATGCGTTTCTTTCTTCAGTGGAAAAGAAATTAAGGTTTTTGAGGGCAAGGCAAGGCAATTTTATTTATATAGCACATTTCAGCAAGAGAGCAATCCAAAGTGCTTTTACAAAAAACATAAAATATAAAAACAACATTTAAACAGATTAAAAACAAACATAATAGTTACAATACCATACAAGGAATAATTAATTAAGGATAAGAAATATTAAAAAGATAGGTCTTCAACCTCGATTTAAAAGAACTAAGAGTGGTTGCGGACTTAGTTATCAGGGAGTTTGTTCCAAATATATGGAGCATAATAACTGAATGCTGCTTCCCCCTTTTTAGTTCTAGTTCTGGGGACAGCAAGCAGACCTGTCCCAGATGACCTGAGAGGTCCAGATGTTTCATAGCTTACAAGCAGATCAAAGCCAAGACTAAGCCATTTAGTGATTTGTAGACCAGCAGAAGTACTTTAAAATCAATTCTTTGTGACACAGGAAGCCAGTGCAAAGATCTTAAAACTAGAGCTGTAGTACTCGAGTCCGGTCTTGGACTCGAGACCATTTTTCTATAGTCTCGGACTCGCTGGTATTCGGACTCGGACTTGTCTTGGTCTCACCACTGGTCTTGCCAAATATGGCTTTTGGTCACGACCGAGTCCAGGTGTCTTTCTATTATGTTAATAATATTGAAGGAAAAGTGAAACACTGGCCACCTAATAACCAATCACACTAGATTATCCTCGCACGTCACGCTCTGCGTCTGCATGCCCGTTAATTTTGCATTTGTAAACTTTGCATCAGCCTAACGTCATAAAGTTATAAGTTCGATTACGTATGGTGGTAGTAGCTAGCTGTGTGAGTGTGTGTGTCGTATGCGTTAAAGGTGGTTCATGTGGGTAACGTTAATGTTATCTGACATCGGTGATGATTTCTTCAGTTTTAAATTGACAATAGAAAATGTGTTCAGGACGAACAGAAATATTCTCCAGGACGCCTACAGAACGAAAGACATTTTGGTATGTGTGTTAATTTATTACTAGCCTATTAGGGTAACGTTAACTTAGAAAATGCCAAAATTAACCGACTAAGTGCTCACTACAACGGCACGCGTCTTCTCTTGCTGTTACTATAGTTACTATCTTACTAGCTACTACTTAAAAATCCTAGGTGTTGACACTTTTGCTTTTAGATCAACAAATAATAACTCAAAATTACTGTCTTGATAATATCATGCATACTTTTTTTTTTCCCCCCTGTCCTGGACTCGGTCTTGACTCGGACTCGAACCTTTTTGGACTCGACTAGTCCTGGTCTTGGACTTGACAAAGGTGGTCTTGACTACAGCCCTACTTAAAACCGGAGTAATGTGATCCATCCTCATGGTTCTTGTTAGGACCCGAGCAGCGCATTTTGAATGAGCTGCAACTGTCTATAGACTTTTTCGAGAGCCCTATAAAAACACTGTTACAATAGTCCAGTCTACTAAAAATAAATGCATGGACAAGTTTTTCCAAATCCTGTTGGCACATAACTCCTTTAACCCTTGATATATTTTTAAGATGGTAGTAAGCAGACTTTGTTACAGCCTTAATATGATGGTTAAAATTTAGGTCTGGGTTAGGGGTGTGACGGTACATGTGTTCGTATTGAACCGTTTCGGTACGAGGCTTTCGGTTCGGTACGCATACAAACCGAACGATTCCTTGGACCATTTTTCCTGCCGACAAAATCCGCGCTTGCGCGATGACCACAACGTTGCGCAACATCAAATGGCAAACATAATGAAAGCGGAACGAAACTGCGCTACTCATTATATCGTGCTTCACGGACCGTTTATCAGTTCGGACCAGCATCATCTGTGCAGCGCGAGCCGATCTTGATCAAGCGACACTGTTACAACAGCGCTGAGAGATCCAGTGAAGAAAACATTTGAATTCGCCACTGAAGTAATGACATCGCTGCGAGATCTAGTGAGAAGCATTCACATTTCTCCCTTATTAACCGTAGATCTCTATTACTAGATCAAACAGCGCTGACGTGGAAACCAGGAGAAACATTGTGCCGTGAATGATCTAGTTTTAGGCTTTAAGTCCACACATCAGCGACATTCACCATGGGTTTAATATAGTAACACTCACTGTAACCATGGAAGTTTGGCTGGAATAGTGAAATGCTTTCAAGTACTGCACACATCTTTTTCCAGCACTTCAAAACTCAAATATTATCTAAATATTATATATATAAATATAGGCCTATATTTAAATGTTATTTTAATGTGATGACCAAAACATTATTTGTTCATCCTTCAAAGATTACCCCCATTTATAAACCTGAACGTTTCAAGATGTAGGAAACTAACTTATTTAAAACTATTTTTTCTTTTAATAAATAGGAAATTTCTCTGGCATTTCTTTCTTTTTGCTGTATCGGAAATGTACCGAACCGTGACACCACTGTATCGTATCGAACCGAACCGTGAATTTTGTGAACCGTTACACCCCTAGTCTGGGTCCATAATTACACCCAGATCTTTTTTTTTTTTTTTTTTACTAGAGGCAACTTTGACTCTAATGGGGGCAATTGCATCAATAACACTCGTAATTTTACGATTAAAATTGTCAACATCCTGGAGTGAGGGAAACACTCCAGATGTTTCTCCATATAGTGACTTCAATGGGGTCCAACGGGTCGAAGGTCCAGATGTGAGTTTCAGGGCAGCTTCAAAGTCTCGACACGATCCAGCCGAGGAATAAGAGTCTGATCGAGACAAACCAGCGGACATTTATAACAAAAAACTTTAACTACAAATGCTCGTCTTGCACGGCCATGACTTCACGCATTACGTAATCACGTTGGAAAGACGTAAGACGTACATAATCTGACGTAGGCGGAAAATATAGGGTAGGTCGGAAAACTCAAAATCGCCTGACATTGTTGTTTTTTGTGTAAATTTGACTTAGTCTTTGCATGTTCGCTTTGTAAACACTGGGTCGGTTCTTCCGCCTACGTCACGCTTGACCTTACAACGTGATTACGCAATGCGTGGCGCATCACAGCTAGTGCAAGACGAGCATTAGTGGTTAAAAAGAATATAAATGTTTATTTTGTTATAAATGTCCGCTGGTTTGTCTCGATCAGACTCTTATTCCTCGGCTGGATCGTGTCGAGACTTTGAAGCTGCACTGAAACTCACATCTGGACCTTCGACCCGTTGGACCCCATTGAAGTCACTATATGGAGAAACATCTGGAGTGTTTCCCTCGAAAACCTTCATTTCTTTTCCACTGAAGAAAGAAACACATGGATGACGTTAGAGTAAATGATCAGGAAATTTGAATTCTGAAGTGAACTACTCCTTTAGGTTATTAATTCCCCCGAAACACACACACACCTCTGCAGCTTCTGTCATTTTGGTGATCATCGCGCTCACGACATCGTCCGCATCACTGATGAACGTTCCTCCGTCTCGATTCCGCCTGCGTTTGCCGCTCTGAGCTTTCTTACGGGCCAACATGATGTCAAAGTCTGACATGTGGGACATGCTGAAAAACACACACACACTTACATCTCCTACAAAACACATTCTAAACACTTTCATTCTTACATCACTTCCTGTGTGCTGTTACTACAGTAGTCAATATTTGAAGTTGATCAAAACCTTTTAACAAAGTTATACATGAATTTTGAACAATACCCGTTCTTGTCTCAGGACAACTTTGATGAACTTTTTTGATCCACTTCAAATGTTGACAACTGTACATTAACGGATGGAGGGAATCACTCACTCTTTCCCGCTTCTGTCCACATCATCATCATCTGAATCCGAGTCGTTGTCCATTTCCTTCTGTCCCGAGACCTGAGTCTGCGTCCGCTCGCCCTCCAGCTCATCCTGATTAAAGCCCTGAACACACACACACACGACAAATTAATCATTCCCATTAGATACACACAGTACAGTCACATATACTATATAGCAAACCTCAACTACTTGACTGTTTATATCACCGTAAACTGTACTATACTAATACACAGCGCTACAGAAATAAATGTGACTTAAGATAATTATTCATATGTAACTCTGAAATAATTAATGGTAAAGAGAGTAACTTTACTCACTGTAAACTCCTCCTCTTCTTCATCGCCGGACTCTCCGAAGATATCTGCGATCATTTTCCTGAGGGACGGAAAGAGGCGGTCACACTCACACTCACTCACACTCACTCACACTCACTCACACTCACTCACACTCACTCACACTCACTCACACTCACTCACTCACTCACACTCACTCACACTCACTCACACTCACTCACACTCACTCACACTCACTCACACTCACTCACACTCACTCACACTCACTCACACTCACTCACACTCACTCACACTCACTCACACTCACTCACACTCACTCACTCACACTCACTCACACTCACTCACACTCACTCACTCACACTCACTCACACTCACTCACACTCACTCACACTCACTCACACTCACACTCACACACACTCACACACTCACTCACACACACTCACTCACTCACTCTCACAAACACACTCACTCTCACACTCTCACACACAGAGTGTTACGATCACTAACTCTTCCTGATCTTCGCCGGACTCGCTGTCGCTGCCGAACAGAGCCTTCTCGTCCTTCTTCCCTGCATCCGGCTTCATCGCATCCTCCTCATCCTCACTGTCCGAGCCCAGCTCCTTCAGTTTAGCTGCTAAACTCTTATCAGGACCCCCAAAGCCTTCATCACTGCCAGAGTCTTCATCATCAGACACCAGCCTGCTCTTCTTCACCTCTACAGAGTCACAACCATCATCATCATCATCATCATCATCAGATGACATCATACAGTGAGTGTTAATGACAGACAGTACCTTTCTCTTCATCTTCCTCACTGTCTGACAGAACGGCCTTCTTCCTCTTCACTGGAAGACAATTCACAAAAAACTTGATCACTGATAGATTATGAATTTATTATAATAAACTAGTAATTATAGTTATTAGTAGGGATGTCAATTTTCACAAATTCCCATGATCGATCGTCGTTTAAATTAACGATCAATTAATCGATTAATCGTTAGCATTAATGGCAAACAGCACAGGGTCTGCAAATGCTGCTCAAAAAGCTATGTTACTCACCAAATTAATAAGAATGTTTTTTAATCTAAATAAAGGCTTAGTAGGATTGTAAAATGTTTTGATGTGATTGATAAATTAAATTAACTATTTAATATATAAATATAACGACAAATACAATGTGTCACCTACGCCGCCTCATATGCGTGCTTGTCAGAATGTGTGACTGTTGTGGAAGTGCTAGAACAACGCACTGAAAACGGCAACTAAACCCAATGAATTCACAACCATTTAATAAAATAGTGTTCTCATGTTATGTAATATGAAAGTCCCAAATTAACCATCGTTATTATTAGTTGTGCATTCTGCTTGAGCGGCGCGCGCTGAATGAATAACCGTTGAGCACTTTGTTAGCGTTTATTTAACTCAAAGAAACGCATCCTATTGATATTAATCAGATATATACAAAATAAGCAGAATATTACAAAATTATATCTGCACAAAATGCCGTGAATGCACAAGTGAACTTAAACTGAGTTACGTGCCATTCAGAATGACTCATGTGTTGTGGTGGACGCGCTCAAAGTCTCTGACGAGCTCTTCCTGGAACAACGCGGCATGGCATCTAAACCCAAATAATTCACAATGTTTTATTACAATAGTGTTCTCTTTATAATCTTGTGTAATATGACAGTCTCAGTAGTCATTATTAGTCGTGCATTGCCGTTTGAGCTGAGCGCGCTAAAGATCACGTCGATTCTTAACCAAATGCATCCAATATGAGACCAATCAGATATAGATAAGCGTACACAAAATAAACTATTACAACTTACATTTGCACAAAACAAAAGGCTGCGAATGCACACGCAAACTTATAGTCATGATGAAGGTGTAAAATAGTCCCAAACAACTCCGGGGTGTGTCATTCAGTGGGACTCAACACTTCACCACACCGGCGCGCTCGCTTACATGTTTCGCGGTTGAGCAGCACGCACGCGCATGATCCTGCTTAATCGATGATCGATAAGTTTTATCGATTAAATGTATTATCGACAATTAATCGATCGTCGATTAATCGTTGACATCCCTAGTTATTAGACTATAATAATGTAAACAATAACATTAAAATTGTATTACTAATAGTATAAATAATTCTGTATTGTATGTAATTATTAATAATATATAATACAAGTGTATTATAATTAGATTATATTAGTATAACAAATATAATATTATATTTAAGATAATAATCATAAAAGATTATGATATATATATATATATATATATATATAAAAATTATAATAATGAATTAGATTTAGATTATAATTATAATAATGATTTAGATTATAATCAATATAATTATAAAATATGTACTTTTAATTATAATAATCAAATTATAATAACATTATAAATAAATAAAAAAATGTACATCATAATAAATACAATATATACACGTAAATAATAATACTAATATTATAAATTATCTATATATAAAATCATATTATAATCTGATTACATTAGCATAATAAATACATTAATAGTAGTATATTCAAGATTAATCATAATATAATAAAAAATATATATTAATGTATTGATAATTTTATTATAATGTTATTATAATTAGACTGTAAAAAAATATAATAAAAAAAAAATATATTTATATATATATACACGCACATAAAAAGCAGACTATAGTAAGTAACATTATAAGTATAATATTAATATAACTATAAATAAGCATATGTGTATTCTATATACACATGTATATACATATTAAAAAGGATAATGAAACAAGTTTTTAATAAGTAGTAAACAAACATACCAGGCTTCTCCTCCTCTTCATCATCATCATCATCATCACTAGCCAGAGCTCGTCGTTTGGGCCCTTCATCTTCATCACTTCCCGCCTCCTCCTTCGGCTTCTCCTCCTCTTCCTCACTGTCTGAGTTCATCACAGCTTTCCACTTCCCCGTCTCCTTCCTCCCTCCCTCCTCCTCCTCTTCCTCAACATCAGAGTCTCTCTGAGTTTTCTGTTTGGGTTTGTCCTCGTCTGAATCGCTGCCCGCATCTGATTTCGGGCTGTTTCTCTTCTCGGGTTCCTCCCGGTCGGAGTGCGTTTTCTCCTCCTCCTCCTCTTCCTCGTCGTTCTCAGAGGTGCTCGCTCTTCGCTTCACAGGGGATCTGCCCTCCTCTTCCTCATCACTGTCTGCAGGACGGGGCGGCTCGGGCTCTGAATCGCTCCCGTCTCCAGCTCCTCTTCCACGGGCCTCGTGATCCGAACTACTGTCAGCGTTCTCAGACTTCCTATCGTGTGTGGCGTCCTCGTTATCACTGCCATCATCCTTTGTGACAATCAGAAAATTAACGTCTGTAATATGAACACAACTGGAATCAAGCACAAACATCAGATCCAAACTCACTTCAGACTGTTGTGATCCGGGTCTCGCGTCTTCCTGCTCGTCCTGAACGGGAGTAGCGCTGCCATCATCTGAGCAAACACACATTCACAGTCTCAGTTCAAGCTACAAACATTCAGCTTCATAAAAGTGCATATCACAATCTTACAACAAACAATCCTGATCTGAATTGCGATCTTCACAATTTTGAGATGTACTATGGAGAATATCCATAAGCCTATGAACTGATCTATACGCTCAACTTAAAACACAGTATTGCATTAAACAATAAGTCGTCAAAATAGTCATTAAACCCGGAGTTAAACGGAAAAACACTGCATGGTCTGTATGAATTACATATACACTGATTCTTATTAAAGCTGCTACAGTTGTTCAGTCGAGAGCAGTGAGTGATTTTGTCTTTAACATTAATGACAGATAGCAGCAGGTTTGCATTTAATGCACGGATCTAATATAACGATACGCATCGGATTTCTTTCCCAACTGTTTATTCACTTCAGACATAACAGACTTTCTTTATACTCGCAAATATGGATATTCAACATGTGTATATTTGAGTGTTTAGGCGCGGCTGAAACTCCAAGTACACTTTGCTCATCCGTGTTTCGCTCCGTCTCGCACAGAAAGCGTGTAGAAATCAGTCTATCTTGCAGTTTAATGCGCTTTAATAACTCTTTTTAATATAAAGCATGTCTGACTGCATTTTACGACAGTCACGTTACATGATTTGCACGTTAAGTTAAGGCTTTTTATGAGGGGCGAAAGCACACGGCTTTAAAGGAAAGAAACGGCATGTGGCACAATGACCATTTTATCTTGATTATCACATTTTCATAATCGTTGGAAGGCAAAATCGAAACTGAAACTAAAATTTGATTCATCTGTTGATTTAAAAAAAAAAAAATGTATAACCCTTAAATGTATGAATGTTTCGCCAATCATTACATGTTCTGGTCTTTAGCGACCCGGAACACAGATGGACCTCTACCTGTCATGATAATATAAAGCCCTAAGCAGTTTTAGGATATACAGTATAATCACATAATACACATCATGTACTTACGATATGATAAGGACTTCAAATATACTACCACTAATAAAATAAGAGTAAGCCACTTCAGTAATATATTATAGTATCAGATTGTAGTACGTACACAAAAACCCTGTTATTCTAAGGTACTCAAAGAATACCATGGTGCTTTTACAAACACATTGTAATGCATGTTTATCATATTCATACACCAAGGTATTTAAAAAAATACATAGCATTATGGTACTTGTCCAAGAAAACATGAAAATAATAGAGTGCGTTGATGAATTATATGGTAATGCATGTGTACTACACTCAAACACCATAATATACTAATATTACCATGATGTTATGTCCAAATGTATGGCATTACATGTCCAAAAAAACATGCAAATATCATTGTACTTTGATTAATTAAATGGTAATGATTGTGTACTATACTCAAACACCATGCTATGCTAAGAATACCTAGGTATTACCATAGTACATGTCCAAAAAACATGAACATATCATGGTACTTTGATGAATTTTATGGTAATCCATTTGCCCTATACTCAAACACCATGATATAATACCATGGTGTTACCGTGGTACATGCCCAAATGCATGGCATTACTATGGTACATGTCCAAGAAACATGAAAATATTATGGTACTTTGATGAATTATATGGTAATGCTTGTGTACTATACTCAAACACCATGATATACTAATATTACCATGATGCTATGTCCAAATGCATGTCATTACTATGGTACATGTCCAAAAAAACATAAAAATATCATTGTACTTTGATTAATTAAATGGTAATACTTGTGTACTATACTCAAACACCATGCTATGCTAAGAATACCATGATGTTAGCATGTTAGTGTTTCGTAATAGTCTGGAATCAAAACAGTGTGATCTGGTTGTACCTGAGCGGATCTCCTCGTCTCCATCCATCTGGACGGAACCGCGCTTCTTCAGTTTCACTTGAACACACACTCTCTCTCACACACACACACACACACACACACACACACACACAGACGAATAACAACAATACACCCAGAACAGAGTCTAAAGTGATGTCAGATCCGCGCCGGTACCGCAGTATCAGAACCCGGATCTACTGTTGACCCGCGGAAATCTTCTATATGTCCGAGTCTTTAACATGGGCTCTTATTAATTATACTATCGACGTATTACTGATGGTCAATAACTGTCCGTGTTTTCCATTCTTCCTCTAAAATGGTGGTGTCGCCGCGCAATGAACGCATGCGTGTGTGCGCCCCGGCGCTTTGAAATTACGTCAGTCAAAACGTCATCATTTCAGGGGCGGGGCATAGCAAGCGCGCGTTTTTTTCTCGTCAAATTAACATCTAATTAGAAATAAAATATATTTACATTTCATATAGTGTTTATTACGAAGGTTGCACGTTCGTTCGATTGATTTCTTATAGAATAGCTAAAAAATGTAATAGTGATTGTTAGCATTTCGTGTAATTTGCCCACTTCTGATTTAAAAAAAAACAACATTTCATGTCTTTTGAGACTCGTGATTGTTTACATTTATATATTAAAATTTAATAGTTGTTATTTTTGTTTGTTCAGTGTGCTTGTTGTCAATATGAAATGAATTGATATAATAAATATAGAAATATATATATAGAAATATATAGAAATATATATATATATATATATATATATATTATAAATAAATAAAATATATTAACAAAAAAAAAAAAAAAATCAAGTTTGATGGGTTTTTTTTGGGGGGGGGGGGGATTGTATAGATAAGTGAAGATATAATAAGTTGTTTCAATCTTTTTATTATGGATGTTAAACTTTTTCTACTAATTTCTACTTATAGAAATGTTTTTGAAATATTTTCTCTGATATCTAAACAGCTATGTACTATTTTGTACTGTAACATCAAAAAAAAAATGCAGAGACAAACATTTTTTTTTTACTCTTAAGATGCTTTAATGTTCTTTTTTAAATAAATGTTATTTCAAAGTTTTAAAAACCCAACTGTCACTAATAGAATGTTCAGCACATTCCTTCTCAAGCCAGCGATGATGCGATTGCCTATGATGTCATAAAGGCTTCTAAAGACCTGCTGATGTCATAATGACCTGCCTGTCTCTGGATCACGGTACAAAACCACCATTCTTTTCCTTCAGGAAATACAGATGTCGTTCTTTATGGATGACGTACTACCCAGATGAAATGTTGGAGCTCAAGCTTATTCCATAAGTGGAAGAAACAATGAGTTTTCTGTTGTGTTCTTAAAAACAAAAACAAAAAAAAAAACATCACAGGACTTGTGTATTTTTATGTCTATGTCATAAACAGACAGAACGTTTCAATAGTTAAATAGCTTGTTTATTATTATAGATTAAGACACACATTTTTAAGACATCAACATTGATATTAATAATATATTGTGTATCACATTATATTAATTGTTATAACTGTTTATGTATGTATTTTTATTCAGTGTGCATTTACAGTCAACATGAAACACATTACTGGATACTCGAGACAAAATACGCTCTTACACTTTACAATAAGGTTAAGTTATTAACTAACAATGCTGCAGTATTTATTAATCTCAGTTCATGTTAATTTCAACAGTTACTTATAGTTTTATCGGTTAACATTTGTTATTGCACTGTGATTTAACATGAACAGCTGTATTTTTATTAACTAATGTAATCAAAGATGAATAAACACTGTAACAAATGTATTGCTCGTGGTAAGTTCATGTTAGTTAATGCATTAACTAATGTTAACAAATGAAACCTTATTGTAAAGTGTTACCAATATTATTAACAGATACAACTATTGATTTAAATAACGTTGAAATGAACATGAACTAAGATCAATAAATGCTTTAGAAGTTACAGTACACGTTAACTAATGTAGTTAACTTATGGAAGTGTTACCCAATACATCTGGGACATGGTTTGATTGTTTGGATGATGAAAAAAAGTGTCATTTGACAGGAGATTATGACATATAAAGCATTAGAGACGTGAGCCGAAGTGAAAGATGTTCTGTAGGAAGTGCAAGTTATTAAATATTGCTGAAGTGTGACTAACGCGCACTGATGAATCCTGCAGGAACATGCGTTAACCCTCTGGTCCTCTTCTTTTAGGGCTCACATTTGGCTCCTTCTCGGTCAAAAGTGACTGAACCTTCAATGTAACCTTTTTTTCCCTAGGAAAATCAATATAACATATTTTTGTTCAATATTTTTTTAATGATTTTTTAGACACTACAATTTTGAGGTTTTTTTTTGACACTATGCAATATTTATTATTTTTTATGAGCTATTTTGTCCATTAGAATGAACTTTTTGGTTGTTGTTATTTTTCAATAAATGCAATATTTCACATTAAAACAGACCGAAGGCCTCTAAAATCTTTTTCTTTTCTTTTTTTAAAGTAAGATAGTTTTTAAAAGTAATGTTGTGCAACAACCTGTAGCTTCCTATATAAATATATATAGAGGCTTTTGGATTCCCGTTGTTTTTTTAGACATCATTTCTTACTTTTATTAGGTTTTGCATTTAGATATTTACAGGTGAAACTCGGAAAATTAGAATATCGTGCAAAAGTTCATTTATTTCAGTAATTCAACTTAAAAGGTGAAACTAATATATCATATAGACTCATTACATGCAAAGTGAGATATTTCAAGCCTTTATTTGTTATAATTTTGATGATTATGGCTCACAGCTTATGAAAACCTTTTCACAATATTCTAATTTTGAATTTGGGGTTTTCATAAGCTGTAAGCCATAATCATCACAATTATAACAAATAAAGGCTTGAAATATCTCACTTTGCGTGTAATGAGTCTATATAATATATTAGTTTCACCTTTTAAGTTGAGAATTAATGAAATAAATAAACTTTTGCACGATATTCAAATTTTTCGAGTTTCACCTGTATTTAGACATTGTAAAAGACTAACTTTTGTCAAGGTTTAGATATTTCTTTTAGATAAATATCAGATTTTGCATTATGATTACAATCAAACATTAACATTTTGTGAGAAAGATGACACGTGGAAAGCATTTCTGTTACTCAGTATTTGATAAACAAATCTAATAAAATAAGGAATGGATAGTGATAATTCTAGTGCACTTTTGTTCTGCACAGTGGCTGATTTGTAGTTTGTGCCACCAAAAAGATTCTCAGACTTTTCGTATTTTTTTGTATTTCCCATTCATTTCCTATGTCGGTCATTTTTGACCGTGAAAGAGCCAAGTGTGATTTTTTTTTTTGACCCTTTAAATGGATAGTTCACCCCAAAATGTAAACTCTGTCAGTAATTACTCTCCCTCATGTTGTTCCAACCCCGTAAGACTTTCGTTCATCTTCGGGACACAAAATAAGATATTTTTGATTAAACCTGAGAGCTGGATCACTCCTCCATAGGCTTCTTAAGGGATCGAAACTGGCCGGACCAAAAGTGGCTCAACCTTAAGTTTATCAAGCGACGAGAATACTTTCTGTGCGCAAAAAACAAACAAAAATAACGACTTTATTCAACTATCAGCGCAGCACTTCTGGTGTACGTCACACGTAGGCTCACTATTGGTCGGCGCTGGTCATGTGTGTGTGTGTGTGATGCGTGTGACGTACAACACAGAAGTGCTGCGCTGTTACACTACGTGAACTCACTCGAGGCCCACAGAGAAAGAAATGAATAGTTGAATAAAGTCGTTATTTTTGTTTGTTTTTTTTGTCGTCACTCGGACTATTTTAACGATGTTTTTACTAACTTTTGGGCCGGCAAGTTTCGATCCCTTAAGAAGCCTATGGAGGAGTGATCCAGCTCTCAGATTTAATCAGAAATATCTTCATTTGTGTCCCGAAGATGAAGGAAAGAAGAAACAGGGTTGAACAACATGAGGGAGAGTAATTACTGACAGTTTTCATTTTGGGGTGAACTATCCATTTAATATATCTGAATCATGTTCATTATTTTTTGTGTGTGTTCACATAGCTAATGCGACAAAAGTCCCAAAATCTGATGAAGCAAACTTTTTCTGTATTTTTTCCGACCGAAGAGACCCAGAGGGGAAAGTAAGGTCACTTTTGGTTTCATGTTGACTTATCCTATACAACCACTGTATTTACTGCAAGTTCAGTGTAGTACAACCTGCGTATTTCACTGCAGCACAATATAAAATAGTTCACAAACGTACGTGTCAAAAGCCTTCAGTAAAACCAACAGAGCGCGGCTAAAATGGAGTCAGTTCATATGTGTGGATGAAATGAGTCGGACCGGAAACACACTCATTAAAACAGTCACATTGATGCTCACACACACACACTCAGAGTCACATTAAGAGTTGTAACATTAAGATTTGCGTTTTGTTCCCTTGTCCCATAGTGCATCAGCGTGACCTCTGACCTCACGTGACCCATGACCCGCTCTAGCTTTTCTCGTCTTCGTCCTCACAGCTGCGGACGAACTGACGACGAGAGAGTTTCTCTGGGTCGTGTGACGCCATGTTACTGAAATCTCGGAAAATATCCTGGAATGTTTCATCGTCTCCTGAGGAAAAGCCAGAGAAGAGTTTTTATTTGTTGTTGTTGGCAAAGATTCACTACAAACTGAACTTGACAAAGTAACAGTCAAAAGTTTGGAATAATTAGGATTTCTTGAAAAGAGTCTCTTCTGCTCACACTAGGGCTGCATTAATTTGACCAAAAATACAGTAAAAATTCTGAAATATTATTACAATTTAAAATAGCAGTTTTCTATGTGAATATATAGTATAGTGTAATTTATTCCTGTGATCAAAGCTGTATTTTCAGCATCATTACTCCAGTCTTCAGTGTCACATGATCCTTCAGAAATCACTCTAATATGAGGATCTGA
Organism: Tiaroga cobitis; assembly: GCA_030578255.1. Taxonomy (NCBI): domain Eukaryota; kingdom Metazoa; phylum Chordata; class Actinopteri; order Cypriniformes; family Leuciscidae; genus Tiaroga; species Tiaroga cobitis. The sequence goes on along the minus strand of CM060605.1, from coordinate 45,883,616 downwards.
TGCTCAAGAAACATTTATGATTATTATCAGTGTTGAAAACGGTTCAAATTTATGTGATTCACTATCATTCAAAAGTTGGAAATATGTCAGATTTAAAAAAATAAAAGAAAATAAAGAAAATGTATTTAGCAAGCATGACAGTAAAGTGACAGTTAAGACATTTATAAAGATATTATAGAATATAATAATTAAGATCCAGTTCGTCCTAATGTAACTGACGGCATCTCCTTTTTAAAAAAATGTAATTTTAATTAAAATTACAATTATCTAATTATTTTAATTATAAAATAACACTTTAGTTACATTATTCAGCAAGGACACATAAATTGATCAAAAGTGACAGTAAAGACATTTATAATGTTACAAAAGATTCTATTTCAAATAAAAGCTGTTCTTTTAGAACTTTCGATTCATATTAATTAATACTTAATAATAAATCTTACCAACAGATCCGAAAAATCCCTCTGAATCCCTCATTTCCTCATTCATTCGGGCCATTCTTAACCTGAAACACACAAACACTGCATTATTATGATTTCTAACACACACACACACACACACACACACACACAGACACGAACACACTGATTACTCACAAAGTGACGATGTCAGCGTGAGCGGTATCTATGGCGATACTGAGCGGATCGTTTCCCTTTTCGTCAGCTGCGTACTGATTGGCTCCTCTCTTGAGCAGCAGACACACCTGTCTGAAGTGAGCAGTCACAGATTATTATCATTATTATACATCAGTCACGATAAGTGTGTGATCGAGACATGAGGTTTGGTACCCGGTGTGTCCATATGTGGCGGCGGCGTGAAGAGCGCCCTGACCGTGCTGATCTCTGTGATTCACATTAGAGCCGTTCTGTAGCAGAAACTCACACGCCAGCAGAGAGCCCTGCCACACACACACATCACACATCACTGAAGACCAGAATCACACGCATTTAAAGGGATAGTTAACCCAAAAAATAAAAATTAGCCCTAGATTTATTCACCCTGAAGTCATCCTAGGAGTGTATGTCTTTCTTCTTTCAGATGAATACAATTAAAGTTATATTAAAAAAATGTCCTGGCTCTTCCAAGCTTTATAATGGCAGGGAATGGCTGTTTCTGTTTTTAAGTCCATAAAAGTGCATCTATCATCATAAAAGTGCATCTGTCATCATAAAAGTGAATCTTTCCATCATAAAAGTGCATCTGTCCATCATAAAAGTGCATCTGTCCATCATAAAAGTGCATCTGTCCATCATAAAAGTGCATCTGTCCCTCATAAAAGTGCATCTGTCCATCATAAAAGTGCATCTGTCCATCATAAAAGTGCATCTGTCCATCATAAAAGTGCATCTGTCCATCATGAAAGTGCATCTATCCATGATAAAAGTACATCTATCCATCATAAAAGTGCATCTATCCATCATAAAAGTGCATCTGTCCATTATAAAAGTGCAACTATCCATCATAAAAGTACATCTATCCATCATAAGTGCATCTATCCATCATAAAAGTGCATCTGTCCATTATAAAAGTGCAACTATCCATCATAAAAGTGCAACTATCCATCATAAAAGTGCAACTATCCATCATAAAAGTGCATCTATCCATTATAAAAGTGCATCTATCCATCATAAAAGTGCATCTGTCCATTATAAAAGTGCAACTATCCATCATAAAAGTGCAACTATCCATCATAAAAGTGCATCTGTCCATCATAAAAGTGCATCTATCCATCATAAAAGTGCATCTATCCATCATAAAAGTGCATCTGTCCATTATAAAAGTGCATCTATCCATCATAAAAGTGCATCTGTCCATCATAAAAGAGCATCTATCCATCATAAAAGTGCATCTATCCATCATAAAAGTGCATCTGTCCATTATAAAAGTGCATCTGTCCATCATAAAAGTGCATCTATCCATCATAAAAGTGCATCTATCCATCATAAAAGTGCATCTGTCTGTCCATTATAAAAGTGCAACTATCCATAATAAAAGTGCATCTATCATTATAAAAGTGCATCTATCCATGATAAAAGTGCATCTATCCATGATAAAAGTGCATCTGTCCATCATAAAAGTGCATCTATCCATCATAAAAGTGCATCTGTCCATCATAAAAGTGCATCTGTCCATCTATCCATGATAAAAGTGCATCTATCCATGATAAAAATAAAAGTGCATCTGTCCATCATAAAAGTGCATCTGTCCATCATAAAAGTGCATCTGTCCATCTATCCATGATAAAAGTGCATCTGTCCATCATAAAAGAGCATCTATCCATCATAAAAGTGCATCTATCCATCATAAAAGTGCATCTGTCCATTATAAAAGTGCATCTGTCCATCATAAAAGTGCATCTATCCATCATAAAAGTGCATCTATCCATCATAAAAGTGCATCTGTCCATCATAAAAGTGCATCTATCCATTATAAAAGTGCATCTATCCATCATAAAAGTGCATCTGTCCATTATAAAAGTGCAACTATCCATCATAAAAGTGCAACTATCCATCATAAAAGTGCATCTGTCCATCATAAAAGTGCATCTATCCATCATAAAAGTGCATCTATCCATCATAAAAGTGCATCTGTCCATTATAAAAGTGCATCTATCCATCATAAAAGTGCATCTGTCCATCATAAAAGAGCATCTATCCATCATAAAAGTGCATCTATCCATCATAAAAGTGCATCTGTCCATTATAAAAGTGCATCTGTCCATCATAAAAGTGCATCTATCCATCATAAAAGTGCATCTATCCATCATAAAAGTGCATCTGTCTGTCCATTATAAAAGTGCAACTATCCATAATAAAAGTGCATCTATCATTATAAAAGTGCATCTATCCATGATAAAAGTGCATCTATCCATGATAAAAGTGCATCTGTCCATCATAAAAGTGCATCTATCCATCATAAAAGTGCATCTGTCCATCATAAAAGTGCATCTGTCCATCTATCCATGATAAAAGTGCATCTATCCATGATAAAAATAAAAGTGCATCTGTCCATCATAAAAGTGCATCTGTCCATCATAAAAGTGCATCTGTCCATCTATCCATGATAAAAGTGCATCTATCCATTATAAAAGTGCATCTATCCATTATAAAAGTGCATCTATCCATCATAAAAGTGCAACTATCCATCATAAAATTGCATTTGTCCATCATAAAAGTGCATCTATCCATGAAGCAAGTCATATACACCTAGGATGGCTTCAGGGTGAGTAAATCATCCCTTTAACATCCTTCAGACTCCAGGAGGCCGCTGTCACTCACCCCGATGGCTGAACCAATTAGAGCCGTCCGTCCCTCCCGCTCAGGATCACTCCAGTTCACTTCCGCACCCTCGGCCAGCGCCGTCGCCATGGCAACGAGGTGTCCGTTCAGCGACGCCTGATACAGCCTCTCTCCGGCACGCGGCTTTGCTGATGCTATACGTCCAGAAGAAACGTGTGTTCTTACGCTGTGTCCTAATTATCCTTCACTGCTAATTAATACATTCATTTGAATTATAAAATAATTATTTTATAAATAAATTTAAATAATTTAACTGTAGAATTTATTATAAAATATTTTAATTAACATTTTGATTAAAATAATGTTATTTCTTAATTATGTTTTAATTATATTAAAATTATTAGAGTATTTCATATAAATTATTTAAAATTTAAAATATCATTACACTGCTAATTACTACATTAATTTATAAAGACAAAATAAATTAATTAAAATAATGTTAGTTTTAATTAATTAAAATAATTGCTTTTAAATTGTATTTTATATTAAATTAAATAATGTTCATATTCAATTATATTTTAAATTACATTCAATTATACTATATTTTATGTAAATTGTATTGTATATAATTATCGAATTACTTTAATTATAAAATAATACTTTAATCAAAATAATTACATTTAAAATGTCAATAATTTAAAATTAAATCAATTACAATAAAATATTTTAATTAACAATTACAATAATTATACTATTTAATTATTATTTAATAAATGAAAATGAAATTATTTATTTTAATTATAAAATTTTTAAAAGTATAATTATTTTAATTATAATAATAAATTCAAATGAAGCTATTTTAATGATAAAATAATTATTTTTAAATCAAATGAACAGGTGTTTTATATATTAAAAATAATATTAATAAAAGATAAACAGCACAAACACACTCACCAGCATCAGGACTATCAGGATCCCGCGTCACGAATCTTTTCTCCACATACTTGAACCGAATCCACTGTTCTTTATCCTGCCTGAGAGAGGAAGTGACGATGATCATGAATACGTTCAAAGCTCTTAATATTCCAACATGTGTGTGTGAAACACACTTCCTGTTTGTGGTGTGTGAGAGACTCGTACCGTGGACTGCCTGCGCTGGGCTTCTGTAGTCCATCTATCGGGTTACGCTCATAAATGCCATTAATGACTTCATTACCCAGAACACATAGCAGCTGTGAAGGGGCGGAGTTAAACAAAGATCAACCAATAGCAAAACAGAAGCATAACTGACAGAGCTCAGATGCAGATGAGATTAGAATCAGAGACAATAAACACACCCAAGTAAAAAAGATAAAATAAATGCTATTTGGTAACATATTTGTACATTCACAATATTTTGTGCTGTAACTAGCTTATAACAGAGATTTTCATAAAGCAGTTCAAATTAAATGAATGTCGGACCTTTAACTGTTCCGGCTCCCAGGAATCAAGAGTGAGTGATCGAACTTTGGACAGATGAACGCCAAGACTCCTGTCAACACAAATCAAAAACCTTATATCAAACCCATTAAATATCATAGAGTTCATGAGTAATACTATATAAACCATGTTTACTGCTTTATATCATAATGTCATAATTACCAATGTAAAAATCTGGTGTAAGTTGACTACAATCTAGTTTATGTATTGTTAATACAACATTGGGATAGGAACTTGTAGATGTGAAATGACCTGTGGATGCCCGAGCACTCGATGCACATGGTGATGCCGAGGTTCACGCTGGCCCAGCGAGGCTCCGCCTCCCCACAGTCACAGCAGCGTTGGTTACCGTTGCCACGGAGAGCCACGCCCAGAGCGGGGGGTCGAGGGGGCGGGTCTAAGACGGGCACAGGGGCGGAGCTCTCCTTCACCTAGACACACAGAATATGCAAATGACACAATATAATCAGGGATTGACAATTTGACATTCCGTTTTTTGCTCACCGGCCACTGTGGCTAATGGTTTTCAAAAGTTACTAGCCACTCAGCCATTTATTTCCTTGAAAATAATAATAATAATTTGGTAATTTTTGACCGACATGCGAAGAGCACCAGAGGAAAATATGACTTAAACCTAAGATACTTAAACTTAAATCTAAGATGGTACTTATGTAAACTACACAGCTTTTGACCAATGAATACCCATTTTAGGGGCTTTCGCACTGGGTAGCTCTATGAACTAGCAACTAGGGTGGTTCCCTAACTAGCCACTAGGGTGGTTCCCTAACTAGCCACTAGGGTGGTTCCCTGACTAGCCACTAGGGTGGTTCCCTAACTAGCCACTAGGGTGGTTCCCTGACTAGCCACTGGGGTGGTTCCCTGACTAGCCACTAGGGTGGTTCCCTAACTAGCCACTGGGGTGGTTACCTAACTAGCCACTGGGGTGGTTACCTAACTAGCCACTGGGGTGGTTCCCTAACTAGCCACTGGGGTGGTTCCCTAACTAGCCACTGGGGTGGTTACCTAACTAGCCACTAGGGTGGTTCACTAACTAGCCACTAGGGTGGTTCCCTAACTAGCCACTGGGGTGGTTCCCTAACTAGCCACTAGGGTGGTTCCCTAACTAGCCACTGGGGTGGTTCCCTAACTAGCCACTGGGGTGGTTCCCTAACTAGCCACTGGGGTGGTTCCCTAACTAGCCACTAGGGTGGTTCCCTAACTAGCCACTAGGATGGTTCACTAACTCGCCACTAGGGTGGTTTCCTGAGAACTAATGGTTCCCTTAGGAACATTTTCCTGGTTGCGTTCGAGCACCAGTAGGAACTCTGAAGTGACGTAAGCTGCGCTTGTTGTTGTGACTTTTATTTTGAGCCTGAGATCACAGCGCTCGCATTCTCCGTGTTCATTAGTTTACAATCTGTTTAACAGTCCTGTCTAATACGTTATTAGATAGAACTGTTATACACAGAAAGTAGACAGTACTGAAGAGTTATTAGCGTTTGCCGTGTGGTTGATGTCCAGTGTTGCTGAGCAGAAATAATCATGTTTCTCTTGGTCTCCTCAAAGTCGCGTTGGGTTTTCTCCTCAGCGTAAAGATTAAGAGGCTCATCTATCACTGTTTTACAAGTGGAGTAAATATATAGGCTATAATCTGTGTGTTTACACAGCTTTTTAAAAATGGCGGGTGCTGGTGTTTTGCGTGCGTTCGGCCAATCAGCGCACACTACCGTCACGATAGTTCATATAGCGCTGGTTTAGACCGACTCTGAAGTAGGAGCGAAATGAGTTCCTCCTAAAGGAGTTCCTAGAGCTAAAATCGTTCCTAGTTCCTGCGGTGCGAACGCGCCAATAACCAGGGAACTTTCGCCAATAGTCTTAGGAACTATATAAGGTTCCTCCGGTGCGAAAGCCTCTTTTGTTTGTGAAACTGGATTTTTGTAACTCATCATTTCATTCAATATTTCCAGATATATTTTACAACTGAACATTTTGTTGATGCCAAAAAGCTTCTGTAAGGGCGAGTTTAACGTAAATTAGCGAAAGTGTAAAACAACAAATGTGAAAATGCTTCCAAGTAATATGTGTGCAAATGTGTGTGTGTGTGTGTGTGTGTGTGTGTTTGTACCTGAGTGTTTTGATCTGTTACTTGATCGCGGTACGCAATGTCTATACAGCCCTGAACGGCATTAATCCACGCCAACTTCAGCTCCTCAGAATCGGCCTGTAACACACAACACCTGTGCATGCAAACACAAAGATGCACAATTACTAACACAAACAATCAGCTTTTTATTATTAAATTATAACATCTCTGGTTAAGCAGAGACGTTCTGCTCGTAATGATTATGAATATGAATATGTCGATACCAAGCTGGCGATATGTGTGTGTGTTATCATCATCTTACTTCTGCACTGACAGAAGCTCAAAACAGAAACGGCGGTCAACCACATCCAGAGATTTCACTGCACACAGACGCAGATCATCGAACAGAACAAGAGGCTGCTCCTAAAACACACAAAGACAAGCACACACACACACTGTGTGAAACATGCTAATGTGATCAGTCACTGCTAGACTGATATGGATGATGGTTTACCTTGTGTGATTTTGAGTAGATTAACTGGTTATTTTCAGTGTAAAACCAGCACCTGAAAGATGGAAACAATTACAAAGCAGTGCATTTGTTAAGCATTTGATGTTGACGTGATGATGTAAACAGTATAAAGATATCTGTATCTCCAGGGTTAATATAGTTTATTATATACACTCGGTTTCAGAATTATGAAATATAATCTTAACTACAAAAACTACACTTTCGTTGTAGTTTTCCATATTTATATGTTGAACTGAATTATGTAACATTTCACTTGATCTTTATTTGTGTTCCTCTCCTGTCGATCTCTTTATCATGTCTGTGGTTTCATGATTTTCGTCATAAAAAAAATGTAAACTTTAAAATTAATGGAAAATATAAAGACTAATTCGAATGAATAAAACACTGTAAATATTATCTCAGTGATAGTAAATTAACCATGGGTCTCTCACCTCTTCCATGTCTTGTTCTTCTTGCGAGAACGTTTGAACAGGTAGCCTTGAATCGTTCCTCCGTCAGACGGATTACACACAATAACCGCCTCTCCAGACGCGTCCTACCAAACACACACACAATCATTATTATCAACCGTTATCAGACGTACACCATCAAAATATCAACCTCCAGAATCGTATCAGCTCCCAAACTCACTATGACTGAACAGACAGAGGCATGACCATTTTGAAAAGGTTTAACAAACAGTTTTATTTTCTGATGTATGGGGGGGGGGCTTCTAAAAAGGAGCTCAGTTGTAAGGAAAATGCTTTTTCTAGAATTTTCTAGACAGAAAAGGTAGACTCGAAAAGTAAAAAAAGATCCAACAGTTTTTAAGGTCTTTCTGTATGCAATAGCACTATCCTTCCATGAAATACGAAATACCTCTAGTTTTGTTTTCTTCCAGCTGAGCTCCATTCTAAGTGCTCTGGTAATAGTAATTAGGGCTGTAATCAACCAAAGAAAATCTTGGTCGACTGAAGTACTGAAATTTCGACTATAAATCAACTAAAAAGGGAAGGGGGAACCCGGAAAAACACGTAAAAAAAAACGTTAGATTAATTAGCTGCGCAGTACTTGGTAGCCGCCTAAATGAATTATAAATAAACCTAAAAACTAGTAGGCTATTTGCAGTATATTAAATCGTTTTTGACCTAATTATTTTGCACTGAAATGACACACTCGAGTCTGTCGGCTCTGACATCACGTGCCACTGCGCAATATTATAGCTAGCCTATGATTTCCGAAAATAGCACTGTGTCAACTAGTGATATCAGCACAAGAACTGTTGAGGAATATGCGACATAATTTAGACAATTGTTTTTGTCATTTGTTATAATAACTGACAGAGAGCAAGGCTGAACATAGGAGCTCAGCTTCGCGGCTGAGACACGAATAGACTATTAACTTAAAGCTTTTACTTTTAAACACAAAAGACACGTCCACTTTAATAAAAAAATTATATTTATTAAACAAACCAGATCAAGACGAGAGCAGAAACGAAATAAAGTGCATAACTGAAAAATAAAGCATAGGCTCAAAACAAATAGGTTTAGGCATTGGGTTGGGCTAATCCAAAACAAGGGGGGTGTTCTGAAGATCGACTGTCACCTGTGAAACAGGGGTGCGCTGAAAACACCCCTATTACAATTAGTGCTTTCCACCTGATGAAATTAACACGGCAAAAAATCGACCAATCAGAATTTTGGTCGAGCCAGAACGTATCGACCAATAAATCTACTAGTCGACTGGGAGATTACAGCCCTAATAATAATATTCTAAATGTGTTTTTTTTTTTTTATAGAATGAATGTTTGTGTTATATAGGCTGTTATTGAATTGATTAGTGCATTAAACACTTGCAAAAAAAATAAAGAGATTGAGCCTCAGCCAGGTGAGAAAAAGTAACGCTTTACATAAAAAGTAACGCAATTAGTTACTTTTTTAGGGAGTAATTCAATATTATAATGCATTACTTTTGAAGAACTAAGTTATAAATGGTCAAGATCTGAAGGTCCAGAAGATGATTTTCTTCTGATCTGCTTTTTGTAACGTGACAGAATCATTTTTATAATTTAGTGAATTTCTCATTTCAGAGAGTCTTTCATTGAAGAAATGTTTACGTATATAAGAAATGTTTAGATAGAAATGTACATTTTAAATATTATATTTAGTATTTCTACGTGAACAATGAGTTTAAATGAATAATGAGTTTTGAGTAATGAGTAGAACATTTTTTGAGTAATGAGTATCTTTTGAGTAATGAGTTTTGATTGAGTTATGCATTTTGAGTACATAGTAGTAATGAGTATTGAGTATTTGCTGAGTACTGAGTATTTGTTGAGTAATGAGTATCTTTTGAGTAATGAGTTTTGATTGAGTTATGTGTTTTGACTATATAGTAGTAATGAGTATTGAGTATTTGCTGAGTACTGAGTATTTTTGAGTAATGAGTACAGAGTATTTTTTGAGCATTGAGTAATGAGCACTGAGTATGGAGTAGTTTTTGAGTACTGAGTAATGAGCATTGAGTATTTTTTTTTAAATGCTACTTTTAGGAGTACACGCCACCAGGAGTACATAAGACCCTAAATTGTACCTCCAAACTTGTTTTATGTGGTCGTCAAAACGTATATAACAGGCACTAAAATCTCACCCTTTGCTGAACGAGCAGGTGTGTGTTTTCCAGGTCTTTCCTCTTGGCAGTGCAGTCAGACGACAGCTGAGAGAGCTGCGCACACATATTACTCATATTAAACTTCAATATCCATGAAACATTAGCATTCAAACACTGTGTGTCTATGTAAAGGGGTTTGTTGAGTGTGTGTGGGGGGGGGGGGGCATAAACTGGGCGTGATGTGTGTGTACATGTATGACCTGTGAGGCCATCGTTTTCATGGTCGGTTCTAGATCTTTCAGCAGGTCGAATCCCTGGTGGAAAAATGTGTACTGAGCGTGAAAATACGAGAAGACCTGAGAAAGAACGATGATTTTAGTCAGTTTACATTCATCTGAACAAGATGTCATAGTATTTACAAAGTTTGCTGATTAGAGCTCACCGAATTCAGAATATCAAGCTTCTGTTGGACCTTGAAATTATTCAGCTGCAAAAAAAGAAAGAAAAACAATACATTTCAATCATGTTCGGGCGCAGCTTCAAGTGTGGATTTCGAAGCTATGCTGATAAAGGGCTCATTTAAGTCTTAAAGGTACAGTAGCAACAAAAGCTCAAACTAAGAAAATGATCATGAAAAACTAAATTAACATGGTTTTGCTTGACTTAAATTATATGTGGACTTTAGAAAACAACTAAATGCTGTAAAAATTAAACTAAAATATAAAAATATAAAATATGCCTACAATAAAATAATATAAGCTAAAATATAATATACAACATGCCTATAAAAAATATATAATTTAAAATTATCAACTAAAATATAAAACATGCCTGTAATAAAATATATTATACAAATATAAACTGAAATATAATATAAAACATGCCTGTAATAAAATATAATATAAAAAATATTATAACATTATAAACTATAATATAAAAACAAACTAAAATATAATATAAAACATGCCTGTAATAAAATATAACATACAAACAAACTAAAATATAATATAAAATATGCCTATAATAAAATATATTATAAAAATATAAACTGAAATATAATATAAAACATGCCTGTAATAAAATATAATATAAAAAAATTATAAAATTATAAAATATAACATAAAAACAAACTAAAATATAATATAAAATATGCCTATAATAAAATATATTATAAAAATATAAACTGAAATATAATATAAAACATGCCTGTAATAAAATATAATATAAAAAATATTATAAAATGATCAACTATAATATAAAAACAAACTAAAATATAATATAAAACATGCCTGTAATAAAATATAATATAAAAAATATTATAACATTATAAACTATAATATAAAAACAAACTAAAATATAATATAAAACATGCCTGTAATAAAATATAACATACAAACAAACTAAAATATAATATAAAATATGCCTATAATAAAATATATTATAAAAATATAAACTGAAATATAATATAAAACATGCCTGTAATAAAATATAATATAAAAAAATTATAAAATTATAAAATATAACATAAAAACAAACTAAAATATAATATAAAATATGCCTATAATAAAATATATTATAAAAATATAAACTGAAATATAATATAAAACATGCCTGTAATAAAATATAATATAAAAAATATTATAAAATGATCAACTATAATATAAAAACAAACTAAAATATAATATAAAACATGCCTGTAATAAAATATAATATAAAAAATATTATAAAATTATAAAATAGAACACAAAAACAAACTAAAATATAATATAAAATATGCCTATAATAAAATATATTATAAAAATATAAACTGAAATATAATATAAAACATGTCTGTAATAAAATATAATATATAAAATATTATAACAATCTAAACTATAATATAAAAACAAACTAAAATATAATATAAAACATGCCTGTAAGAAAATATAATAAAAAATATTATAACATTCTAAACTATAATATAAAAACAAACTAAAATATAATATAAAACATGCCTGTAATAAAATATTATATACAAAATATTATAAAATTATAAAATATAACACAAAAACAAACTAAAATATAATATAAAATATGCCTATAATAAAATATATTATAAAAATATAAACTGAAATATTATATAAAACATGTCGATAATAAAATATATTATAAAAATATAAACTGAAATATAATATAAAACATGTCGATAATAAAATATTTTATAAAAATATAAACTGAAATATAATATAAAACATGCCTATAATAAAATATATTATAAAAATACAAACTGAAATATAATATAAAACTTTTTTTTTTTTTTAAATGATGTGGACTTCATTAAAAAAGCTAAATGCTATAAAAAACGTAGAACATGTGCGCCTTAAACCCCGGATGACTGACAGTACCTGCAGGCAGTAGTCCAGGGCGAAGTGTTGGTAGCACTTGCGTGTGGCGAGCAGCAAGTGAGTCGCTCTCTCCGCGTCCACGGGTTTGTGTCGGCTGACCTGAGCGTTCTTCCCAACGGTGGCGTCGAGGTCGTCTCCGATCCGGACGAACTCACGCCGAGTGTCGCGAATCTGCGGCACAAATCTGCCACAGAACAAACCATTACGCATTAGTACTGTGAAAGTGTGTGAACGTTGGCGTTGGGTACCGTTCACTTTAACCGGTACCTGAAATTCGGTGCCGGTACCCAACGGTACCTTTTTTCTGTAATTTAGGCATGTTTACCTCAATAACTGTAAAGAAACTAAGTCATTTGTAGAAGTGTTATTGACATTATGCCAGAGCTGCCTTGGTCACTGTCTACCATTGCCCGTGATGCTTAAATATTAATAAAAAAACAACCATTTTAGTAATAATAAAAATTAAATGTTTTGTTTTCCACAAATTCTGTGTTGTGAATTGCCTAGTAATCAAATGAAGACAAAACATTAATTTCATTGATCTTTTATATGAAATTAAACTTTTTTGTCAAACAACATGCGGCACCACTGAGCTTTATACTGTTAAAATTACAAGTATCCTTAAAGAATTCATTTTTGATAATTGATTGTTATTAGTGTTAGTATTATTATTAAATTGAGATATCTAAATTCTACTGTACAACAGTAATATATTATCAAGTTAAACCGAACTTTTATTTTGACGGGTTATGTTGAAGACCTTTGAGTTTCCGTGTGTTAATGATGATATGACGATAGTTTTTCTTGAATCAAACTGTAAAATGCTGATGAACTTCAGTGACTCTCAGAGCGGCTCTGGAAATGCATTTCATGTTCCCATATAGTGAGACTGCAGAGGCTGAAAAACGTGTGTGTGTGTGTGTGTGTGTGTGTGTGTGTGTGGTAAATGAAACCACACTCATACGCCACTCGTTCACACGTTCTCACTTCTCAGGTACCGAAATTTGGCACTGATTGATTTAATGTGAATTGGTACTCGGTAGTTAACCCAACCCTAGTGAACGTGCGTGTGTGTGTGTGTGTGTGTGTGAGTGTGTGTGTGTGTGTGTGTGTGTGATGTTACGTACTGTGAAAGCAGGTTTGAGAGCTGCTGGGTAATTGCTCTCTGAGTCTGATCAAACAGCATCTGCATGAAAACACATTTATAATAAAAAATATGCGCAAGTGCAAAGGGATTGTCTACACAGGTGCATGCATATCAGCTTTGAAAGAGACTCGTCCCATCAGATTTTACTGGAAATGTATTTATTTACTGTTTTATTTGTATAGGGACAGATACAATAAACATAGATAAAACTGTCCCTAGAAGAGCTTTTATAAATTACAGTTACAACAGCAAACAAATCCAAAGAGAAAAAAAAACTAAACTAAACATGAGTACAGGTTTGTTGCTGAATTTAGCAAGGCTTTTTATTATTATTAAAACTTGCAGTAGATTTTAAATAATCAGGTAATGAATTCCATATTTTTACACCTTTCACTGAGAGGACACTATTCAATTTCAAAATGAAATTTTACAATTCCCACTAGAAGTGGGTCTGGTGGCTCTGCTGCACCCGTGCAATCTCTCAAAACATGTACATAAGGGCTGAGAAATACAGAGTAAGACTCACCGTCTGAAACTGGATCATTTCTTGAAGGCCTTGGTTGAACTGACGCAGGCAGTTCTGCAGAAACACAAGCAGTGAGAGGTCAGCAGTGAGAGGTCAGCAGTGAGAGGTCAGCAGTGAGAGGTCAGCATGAGAGGTCAGCAGTGAGAGGTCAGCAGTGAGAGGTCAGCATGAGAGGTCAGCATGAGAGGTCAGCATGAGAGGTCAGCAGTGAGAGGTCAGCAGTGAGAGGTCAGCAGTGAGAGGTCAGCATGAGAGGTCAGCATGAGAGGTCAGCATGAGAGGTCAGCATGAGAGGTCAGCAGTGAGAGGTCAGCAGTGAGAGGTCAGCATGAGAGGTCAGCATGAGAGGTCAGCAGTGAGAGGTCAGCAGTGAGAGGTCAGCAGTGAGAGGTCAGCATGAGAGGTCAGCAGTGAGAGGTCAGCATGAGAGGTCAGCATGAGAGGTCAGCATGAGAGGTCAGCAGTGAGAGGTCAGCAGTGAGAGGTCAGCAGTGAGAGGTCAGCATGAGAGGTCAGCAGTGAGAGGTCAGCATGAGAGGTCAGCATGAGAGGTCAGCATGAGAGGTCAGCATGAGAGGTCAGCAGTGAGAGGTCAGCAGTGAGAGGTCAGCATGAGAGGTCAGCAGTGAGAGGTCAGCAGTGAGAGGTCAGCATGAGAGGTCAGCATGAGGTCAGCATGAGAGGCCTGGCCAGAGGTCGTGACCCTTTAGACTAGAGGCCTGCATTTCAGCCCGAGCCCGACGGGCCCCGACTTATTTACGCTTCTAGGCCCGGGCTTCGGGCTAATTTTCACGTCATAGTTCACACGCGGGCCGGGCCTGTTTTAGGCTTATCTTTGTTTTATAGCCTATTTTAGACATTCATTAAAATAAAATATGAGAAGATGACGATTGAAAAGCAAACATAGAAAGACGTTTTATAAGCTATCACACTCACATGACTGACGCATGACAGTCTGCTCACGCACACGCACGCAGGTTTCCCCGCGGCGCGATCTGAGATTCGCGCGACCGGCTTGTTCTGTGTTTAGTGTCCCGCTAGCGAGCGTGACATCAGCGCAGCTGGAAAAAGTACGACTGGATTCAAACCTTCCACTGTGGATGCTGTGCTTTTTCTTCACGATGCTCTGAGACTGTTCTTAGCCATGTTAGGAGGTTGTTTTTTGTTTGATTGGACTTTATCTTCATGAGTCTGTTGGAAACTATTGGAAATAAGAATGGCCATGTTCTGTAGTGAAGACTTGATTTTTGAGGTAAGATAACCTGCATGTTTGTTTTAATGTAATTTATTTGATTTGTTTAGATTGCATTCTCTGTATTGTATTGTATAAACTCATTTAGTTTGCGAGCGCTGTTGCGACTGAGCAGCAGACCAGTTTGCCTCAGCTTTTCAAAAATGACAATAAAAGTTTAAACAAACGTTAACTGTCTGTGTGATATGCTTAAGTTGTTTTATATATATGAATTTTATTGTAGCCAAGTAAAGTGTTGATTTGAGAGGCTATAAATGGATCAAACATGTTTAACTCACTGTCGGCTGATTGGTCTTCATAAAAAAAAAAAAAAAATTCTAAATTAACTTTATAAAGAAATGAAAATAAGCTTACCGGTAAATACTTTGCCATTGAGAACAAAACATATCTGTTTTACTGACTGCAACATAGGGCAGGCTGTGTATCTTTTTTTTCTTTCTTTCTTTTTTTTAACGGGCTCGGGTCGGACTCGGGCTGATCATTCTGATGAGCTGTCGGACACGGGCCGGGCTAGGGCCTGAGCGTCTCGGGCCAGGGCCGGGCTAGGGCCTAGATTTGAGGCCCGTGCAGGGCTCTACTTCAGACATCTGTACTCACCAGAATAACTCCGTCGTTCTTATGATACGCGGTGAACTCGGCCAGTCCGGAGAGGAACAGCTGATTGCAGGAGGTGTAGTTCTGACCCGCATCCACCATCTGACCACACAACTTCATCACCTACAGAGAGAGAGGGGGGGGGGGGGGGGGGGGGGGGGGAGAGAGAGAGAGAGAGAGAGAGAGAGAGAGAGAGAGAGAGAGAGAGAGAAGGGGGGGGGGGGGGGCAGCCATCAAGGTAAGATGAAATGTACAATAAGGGCTAATATCTTGAGAAAATTATTTTACATTGATCTTTTGACATAAGTCAAAAATTCCTCTTTTAAAGGTGCAGTAAGCGATTTCTGAGAAACGATGTTGATACTTGAAATCACCAAAACAAACACGCCCTTTCACAAACTTTTTATAGCTCCGCCTCCACATTCAAGAACACGATATGCAAAACAGGCACCTCCCCCCATCAAAAGTGGACATGCCCCCTTACTGCTGATTGGCTCTCTCTCTCTCTCTTCCCCCATCATGAATGACCACACCCCCTTACTGCTGATTGGCTCTCTCTCTCCTCCCCCATCATGAGTGGATACGCCCCCTACTGCTGATTGGCTCACTCTCTCCTCCCCCATCATGAGTGACCACACCCCCTTACTGCTGATTGGCTCTCTCTTTCCCCATCATGAGTGACCACACCCGCTTACTGCTGATTGGCTTACTCTCTCCTCCCCCATCATGAGTGGACACGCCCCCTACTGCTGATTGGCTCACTCTCTCCTCCCCCATCATGAGAGGACACGCCCCCTACTGCTGATTGGCTCACTCTCTCTTCCCCCATCATGAGTGGACACACCCCCTACTGCTGATTGGCTCACTCTCTCCCCCAATATATTATACAAACACACACACACACACACACACACACACACATATATATATATATATATATATATGACTTTGATACAATATTATATAAAAACAAACTAATTTATAATATAATATAAAGCTTAAAATACTAATGTTTTCGGCACAAAAAAAAACTTCACCCGCATTATAATCAGACCTTACGGGGAAAAAAATTATATATGCTGGTAGTGGTACATCTTACTTTCTCGACACGACTCTCCAGTTCTGCAACATCACTCTCGCATTTATCCAGGGACTGCCTGAAAACACACACACACACACACACACACACACACACACACACACATCTGCATAAGTCATAAAAAGCAGACACACTACCACGCCCCAAGGCATAGTGGGTATTTTATAAATTACATGTCCATGAGCTTTTAAAATGTATAAATCAATTTTAAATAGACTTCTTGTTTTAAAATGATAAAATAATGAGTATACTAACAACAAGACAATGTCGTTTAGACAGTTTTAGATGCATGTCATGACAAGACAACTACCCATGGTGAACTAATGAACCATGCGCACATGTGTGTGACATGAATGAGATGCTCATACCTGAATGCAGGAGAGTCTCTGATGCAATCCTCAAAGTCCAGGAGAGTGTCCATGCTCCGGTTTGTAACACTGTTAGAAACAACTCTCCACTCTCTAACAAATCTCGCATGCAATATTAGACTTTTAACCCAAATACATAATCCAGACACGAATGATTCCTGCACGAGGCCTGATGCACAGACTGCATCATCACTGTCTCATGCATGAGCCGCTATATCTTATATCACACACTGATCTTCTTTACATTCACTGCCTGTCAGATGGACAGAAATAACGCACGCGACCGCACTGCATCACACACAAACACACACACACACACCGCAGAAAATGCGCTTAGATCACAGTGATGCACGCGATTAATTCAAGCACTTTATTCAAGTTGTTATCGCGATGTATAGATGTGTGTGTTGACAGCTGCCGAGGTGTTTGTTCATGTTGATGCGAGTCGTTTTTCCGGTTGCGCGTAAGTCATGCGTGACGAGAATGTCCGGTCAGCCATTTCCAAAATAAAAGCGTGGATTATAAAATATAAAATAAGTAAAATAAAATAACAACAATATAATAATAAAACAAAAAAATAGAAAAAAATAGATAACGACAAAACAAAATCTCTGTTCAGGTTCCAAAACAATTATTTACTTACACAATCCTAAATATGTTTGGTTTAATTGGTGACTAAATTCTATAAGTTAAATAAAGCTCTTTCAAGAGTGCATCCGTATCCGGTTTGATATTGCTGCTGTTTTATACCATCTATGCACAATGTATCTTTAAATAAACACAAATGACATCATGCTATGATGAAACTATCCATTGGCAAACATACACAGGAGTTCAGAGAGGACACAGATATCGTGAGACTGTATAAAAGTTTATTATTTAGAATTTGATGCCAAACAGCACAAATACTAAAATTTGACACAGTGTTTTCAAAAGCCCTGCTTAGAAGAAACAAAAAATTGAGATTCAAACATCTCTATAATAAACCACATTTTCATTTCAGCACCAGTTACTACTGAATTCATGCATTCATGTGTATCTGTGTTTTTAACAGAACATATTCTGAATGGAAGTGTGTGTGTGTGTAAAATGCTTTCAGAACTCAATAGAGACGAGAATGACAGTGACGTTGTCCGCACTGCCCCGCCTCACTGCCTCACTGGCCAATCGCTGACAAGCAGCCTCAAAAGGCCCCGCCCCTTCGCTCTGCCCCTCCTTCTGCTCCACAGTCTCATTCTAAAGTAAATAAAAACGTTTTAACATACAATGCAAACAGCAGTAATTATAGTAGCATTGAGAAAAAATACAATAGCGTTTATTAATATTCTGAATCTTTATCTTTTACATTTTTCCATATTTTCTGTTTTCATTTTAATTAAAGATTTAGTAATTTTGTTTGTTTAGTAATTTTTTATACGTCCCTGGCAACTAGCTGAAATAAAATAAGTTTACGTTTTTTTAATACTTTCTATTATTCCAGTTAACGTTAATTTTATTTCAAGTAAAGAAAATGTTTATTAACCGTTTTAGTTTATTATAATAACCCTGACACAAAGCAAAGACTAGCAAATTAAAACACACACCTCTAGAACGTCGAGGACAAACTGAACGGCTTCATCTGCAGAAAACACTTTGAAAAGCCCGTCGCATGCCAAGAGAACAAATCTGAAAAAACACACACACAAACCACTAAAATGCTTTAGTGTTTCACTGGGGAAAGAAAGTCCTTCAGGTTTGGAGGCACATAACTCAAGTAAACGCTGTAAGTGTGTGTGTGTGAGAGAGTGTGTGTGAAACCCACTTGTCGTTTCGACTGATTTGACAGCGCCGCAGGTCTGGAGTGGAAATCACACCACAGCGTTTATACTGACCGTCACCGAGAGAACGAGACACTTCCAGCACTCCCAGCACACGACCGTCCCTGCACACACACACACACAGTTACAACGACTGCAACCCCTATCCCAGAAGCTCTACAGGTGCACACACTCTCTCACACACACAGACTCACACACTCAAAGACTTACACACTCCCTCACACACAGTTATAACGACTGCGACCCATATCCCAGAAGCTCTACAGGTCAGTGGCGCCTCCAGAAATTTTTCATAGAGGTGGCCAGATGGGGCCACTTAAAATCTTGGGGTGGCACACCAAAACTATAAACCATAATTTCAGAATTGTATTCTACTGTTGTAGTAAACCGGCCTGTAGAAAACTATCAGAAAGACTTAAGGAAACTCCTACTGATATACTTTGGTTTATTGTGTTATATTTAATGTTACTAATGATATTAGTAGGGCCCTACTAATATATATTATATTATATATAATGATATATATTATATAGATATGATATATATATAAGGGCCCTCGCCCCGCGGCAAATTTCCAGATACTTACATAATTGTGATGAATTTAATCCTTTTTAAGTTATTATTTTGCAGTGTAAGATTACAGTTAACACTTTTAAATATTACATACATTTATTATGAATTTTTAAAAAACTTAATGAGTGTATAATTCAGCAGCAAAAAGCAATTCTTGAAAAAATCTGCACAGTAATTTTATCAAATCTAAATATGTTAATAAAAACAAATTACTATTAGTTCTCTTATAAAATTCAATCAGGCAATCATACATTTCACAATTTTATATTTATATATGAATCTCAAGAATTCAAAAGTGCATATATAGCCTACACTACAAAGAAATAATATGCAATTAAATTATGCTTATTTTAAATGTATTGAGCAGGCTAGGTATAACAAAATATATTGGCTTTAATTTCAGTGCGTAAACCCATGAAAACATGAAAAACAGAGCGCACACAGCGTGTATGCGCATCGCGGGTGCACTGCAGAATGATGTGCTCAAAGCAACATGGAGTCACAGTGTGCAGCGCTGCATAAGTGCGCATTTAAAAAGTTCACGTAAGCGAAGAAATGTCGAGCGCGCAAATCCTAGTGCGATTTGTTCCTTTGTTTTTCAGTTTTGAATTCCAGTTATTGTGCGTTTGATGCCGATTCATAGTCCTTGTGATGTGTGTGATCTAGCAAGCACACGATAGTGAGTCGTTTAA
The DNA here is from genome assembly GCA_030578255.1 of Tiaroga cobitis. NCBI lineage: Eukaryota > Metazoa > Chordata > Actinopteri > Cypriniformes > Leuciscidae > Tiaroga > Tiaroga cobitis. Next base: position 45,863,242 of record CM060605.1, on the reverse strand, counting down.
AAACAGCAACAAACTCCAACAAAATAAAGTAATTTTATGCAAATCTACAGCCTTTTATCTACAGGTAATGCATTATAATGTGAATATATCATATTGGAGAGAGTTTTACCGTGCATCCAAGAGGCGCGCGCGCTGTTTGAATATGAATGGAGAATGATTGACAGCCGCAGAGGAGGGAAAACGAGTTTCCGTACACTTTAATGATGTAAATAGACTTCTGTCCCTCACATTAAGCTATGGAATGACTTCAGATGACTTTGTCACCCAAACTGAAGTGAAAAATTTCGGGAGGCGCCGAAAACCGCGCTGTCTGCATCCCTGCTTGTCAAAACGTGGCAAAGACACATAAAAAAGCTGCTGAAACAGTATACTGTAACCGTTTGGCACTTAAAAAGCACGTCACGACACATAATTCCCCGTCTTCTTTTACTAAAGAATATTTTTGACTTATTTATGAAATGCATAACTGATGCTACTAAAATTTGTACTGGCCATTGGGGTGGCCAGTGGGGTGGCCAGGAGTCGGCCAGGGGTGGCCACGGCCACCCCTGGCCACCCCCTGGTGGCGCCGTTGCTACAGGTCCACACACACTCTCTCTCTCACTCACACACACACACACACAGACTCAAAGACTTACACACTCACTCACACTCATTCACGCAGACTCACACACACCTAAAGACTTACACACTCACTCACACAGACTCACACTCACACACACAGACTCACACACTTAAAGACTTACACACTCACTCACACAGACTCACAGTCACGTCACACACACACACTTAAAGACTTACACACTCACTCACACACACACAGACTCACACTCACTCTCTCTCACTCACACAGACACACAAACACACGCACAGACTCACACACTCAAAGACTCACACACAGACTCACACACAGACGCACTCACCCTCTCACAATCACACTCACACACACACAGACGCACTCACACACAGACGCACCCCCACACAGACACTCACACACACACACACACACACACACACTCTCTCTCTCTCTCTCTCACACACACCTGACCGTCCCGCCTGCTCTCTGGATCCTCATGCGCTCCTCATATATAATGGGATTGTGTTCCTTACTGAGAGCCAGAGTCACACACTTCCTCTTCCCAGAATCCTCATGCTCCAAACGACACAGCACTGCCTAATACACACACACACACACACAATTAAGATGTTTTGCATTGTGGCATTATTTTCTGTCCTCCAGATTTACAAACGCTTCGTGAATTCCAATCATTCATAGTATCTAATTTTGAAGGTTGCTGTTCAAAATGAGATACTACGAATGAAATTAAAATGCAGTTAAGTTCACAGAACGTTCAAATGTTTTACACACCATTTACATGTGATGGTGAGCTGGTGTACATTCATTTCATACCAACTTAACATTTTGAAAATACAAACATTTTCATGAATCCGAAAAGTTTGCTTTACAAACGATTTACACAAACATTCGTTCAGCGCATGTTTAATTAATGATGCCCATAGAGTCGGTGTCTGATTGAGAAAAGTGTCATTTGAAAGATTAATGTATTTTTGTTCCAAAGCAATGGGAAATTATCCACAGTTCACACTGATGATGTGTGAAGAGTTTTAAAAAAGTGACTTAATTACTGAGAAATTGTTCCTAGCGGGAAAAGAACCTGAAATATGCATAAAATTTGAATAGAAATCATTTCAGTTTTTGTGTTGAGACTTACTCTACTGTCTCCAAGGTTTGCCACATACAGAACATCATCAACCGCCAGCATACATGTGGCCGTGGAGCCATCCTTCCATGCGGGCTTCCTGCGAACACACACACACACACACACACACACAAACACGCATTCCATACACATAATGGTTTGTATACTGTACAAAGTGTATATTTGATCCTCTTACACTAACCCTACCCCTAAACCTACCCATCACACAATTTTCTTTGCATTTTTAACCCTTAATTACTTTATTTTTATACCTAATTTACAAATGAGGACGTCCCTTAAGGGAGGTTTTTGGAGATTTTGTCAGGTTTTGATCACTTCTGGGTACAAATATAGTTAAATAGGTACAAACACACACACATATATATACACACACACTGTTTTTTTGCTCTCAGGCTCAGGTTAATGTCATATGCAGCAGGATCTGAAGCGGAACTCACTGGCTAGACGCTTTCTTCAAGAAATCCTCGTCAGTTTGACGGAAGGTGTCCAGCAAACACTTCCTCACCAGCTTCTCCAAACTCTCCACATCACCTGATAATCAAGATGCATTATGGGTACAGTGGTTCATTATTGTAGCTTTGAGTGTGACGAGGATCAGGCGTTTACCTTTGGGAAACTTGCTGACCAGCGTGTGATGAAGATTGTCAGCAGCAAACTGCGACGCTCGAGCTCCCCCGTGACCATCAAACACTGCGAAGTAAGCGAGCCGAGAGCTGTACACACACACACATCATATAATTATGATGTAATTATACTGGCAAAAGTATAATGGATGGATGGATGGATGGATGGTAGATAGATAGGACAGAATGAAAGAATGAAAATGATAGATAGATAGATAGATAGATAGATAGATAGATAGATAGATAGATAGATAGATAGATAGATAGGGCAGAATGAAAGAATGAAAGAATGAAAATGATAGATAGATAGATAGATAGATAGATAGATAGATAGATAGATAGATAGATAGATAGATAGATAGATAGATAGATAGATAGATAGATGGATGGACGGATGGATGTGTGCAGTCACTTACACTTGTGAAGGTAGATTAGTGACGCTCAGGTCTGGAAGCAGAACGTGAGCATCTTGCATCTCTTCTCTCTCGCCGCGTCTCGCTGAAACAAAACCCTGGAGTCTGGGAAGATCTGCTGGGACACAGAAAGAGATGGAGATCATCACAGGTCTTCTCTCTCTCAGCCGAACACACACACACACATCCTGAACACACTCTCTGTCAGCGACACAATGTGTGCGAAAGCTGAAAACCTTTACAAACTTTCTTTTCCTCTTGATTCTGGTCTTCCACTTCGGTCTCCTCTGAGCTGATGTCTCTCTTCCTCTTCTCACCTCGTTCCTCATCCTGCTGTTTGGCTTTAACTGAAATCGTTCAATAAAACGTCATGATTAAACCAAATCTCACAGAGAAATACATGTGTTGAATCACTTCCAAAGCCATCCATTTGCATTAATTCACAGGGTATTTTTACCTACCATGACAAAAAATTTGGGCCTCACTAGTGAAGTAAGTTAGACTCACTTGATTTGAAACACAGACATTAACACACTCACATCTAAACATATTAGCAGTAATATATTATGCAGTGTCAAGTGAGCACATGTCTGCACGAATATATAAGATAAGCACATAAATGTAACCTTTTAATAATTCAATTAGCACTTTATTGTTGTAGAAATGTGTGTTGTAATACTGAAGCCAGGCTCGTGCAATCAGCATTTAACTGTCCAAATCACTCACTTTAACACCTATAATGCATACAAGATTATGATTATTATATTATTTGTGTATATTAACCCACCTGGATCATTTGTAGGTTCTGGAAGATCATCAAATAAATCCATTTCTGACCCAGAGGTGAATAGAGAGTCTGAGGTGAAAAGCTTTTTAGCTTCTGATGAACCACGATATACTCACCGATTCTCTGATCAAACGACACACGTATACCAGCAGATAAACTCTAAAAGAAATACATAAAACGACACCGATTATCACAAAGATCTGTTGTTTGCTTTTTAGAGAGGGAGCAAATCTGCAGACTAAGGACAGGCGCTGTTTGAAAGTGAGTGTTTTGAAGGCAGAAGCTAGCAGGCTAATGCTAACTGAATGAATTTGAAAAGGAAATGTACAAAATTATGTTTAATACCAGTAAACAGATCGTAATATATGTGGCTATCTGTTTTATACTTACAAAGCAACTCAAACGTACTTTATAATGTTGGAATACTTACTACATTTTTGTTTAAAGATTATGGTTAGTTCTTCAAGATCGTCAAGCGTTGGTGGTATAGTGGTGAGCATAGCTGCCTTCCAAGCAGTTGACCCGGGTTCGATTCCCGGCCAACGCAAAACTGTTTTGTTTCATTAAAATGAGATTTTCTTACTACTATTAACTTGTAGTACGTTAGTAGCAAAAAAGTTGCTGAAGTACTGTCAACTTGGACGTTTAAGTCATTTCAACGTAAAACAGGCTACATTATTACACTGACTTAAACATGTTTTCAAATGTAGGTTTTTCATAAAAAAGTATTCAGTAACGTAATCCATGCACCACAATATAAAAGTAATGTAATCTGATTACTTTTGGATTACTTCAAGGTCATAAAGTCAAGTAAACAGCGATATCATCAAAGTACTTTTATTTATTGTGAATTTTAAATAAAAACTAAGCTATTAAAATTAAGCAATAGTGTCTTGTTTCACCAACTAGCCCCGTTTATACAATTATATAAAAGGCTATACAGACATGAGACATCTAGTGGACAGTATTGTATTACAGATGGTTTTATTCTTTATTTTTATTTATTTAACATGTACAAGGGGGAAAAAAATAATTATAGTTTACACAACATTAAAAAGTATACACACCATCTACATATTAGTCTATTTCAAAACACATGTTGATCAAGGCCGTGATCTTTCCTGGGCGTTAGCCTTTTTATGGGGACTCTCGTGTTTTCTACATTTTCCAGCTCATTTTCCGTTAGAAAACTTACACAAAACTGTGATCGTACAAACTATGGAATTTTAAATCACTGACAAACACTACATTTTGGCTAACTAGATTAGTCGTAACTGCAAATGTTTAAGTTGGATTTTGAGTCCATATGGAAGGCATAATTTATGCTGTACAACCATGTTGTTTCTTTTTTTCTTCTTTTAAAACAAAAAACGGTGAAATTGCCATACATGAAAACGTTATGTTAGAGCATATGTTATTTATTAGGAATATAATTATACTTTAAAAAAATTAAACAATTTTTTAAAAAGTCATAGCTTGCGGAGTAAAACGCCCCCCAGAGGGCATAGTTTCTCTCTATCAATTACTATAATAACATATTTCTGTCTATCAAATCCTTTGTTTTACACGTAATGCAGTATAACTACGGGGTAAAATAAAAAAATTTGAACAAAACATGAAAAAATTACCTCAAGTGAGCAGCTAGCCAGCTAGCTAGTACAGTTAGCTCACTCATAGAAATGTGCCTATTTTGGACATTAATGAAATAAATATTAATATATGTTGATACATTACTTGCCTTTTACTTTTAGAGATTAAAAACTATAGTCTGTTCATTTCGCTGTTGATCTATGAACCAAACTGGCAACCCATTTGTACAAAAATATTTTCAGTCAAAAATCTAAATATTTATGAAGGCTGAGCAATTTTAATATTTGGTGAATAACTCCTGCCATAGTCACAAAACTGGGATGGCACTTCTAGTCACATTTATGTTTTGTTTCACAGTGATGTCACGTTTTCCCCCCACTCTACCCTAGTAATATAGCGTTATCATGTCAAAAATTTAGCTTTAAATGAAACCATTGGAATCCTGTTAGTATTCCCTTTTTTTTTCGTTTTTTTTTTTTTTTTTTTTTTACAAAATGTAACTGTATTCTGATTAGTTTTTTTTTTTTATGTAACTGTAACGAATTACAGTTACCAATTTTTATTACGATTATTACGATTTCAATTACGTAACGCCGTTACTCCCCAACCCTCAAGATCAAAAAAGATCAAAAGTGCTGACTTATTTTGATGAGTTAAAACAATGTAAACATATGATCATATATTTTTTTACAGCGTAGCCTAATACGCCCCCGTAGTATCTCGCATATATATATTTATGTGTATATATATATATATATATATATTGCAATGCCTTTTTGTAATTTGTTTACCTTAAACTTTAAGAAATTTTAGATTATAATTGTAAAATTGAAAACGCTTCATGCAACAATGGGTGCATGATCTGTGATATATATTTATATGACACTATATAATTCCATCCATCCATCTTCTTCCGCTTCATCCGGGGCCGGGTCGCGGGGGCAGCAGTCTAAGCAGAGATGCCCAGACTTCCCTCTCCCCGGACACTTCCTCCAGCTCTTCTGGGGGGACACCGAGGCGTTCCCAGGCCAGCCGGGAGACATAGTCTCTCCAGCGTGACCTAGGCCTTCCCCGGGGCCTCCGCCCAGTGGGACGTGCCCGGAACACCTCCCCAGGGAGGCGTCCAGGAGGCATCCTGAACAGATGCCCAAGCCACCTCAGCTGACCCCTCTCGATGTGGAGGAGCAGCGGCTCTACTCTGAGCTCCTCCCGAGTGACCGAGCTTCTCACCCTATCTCTAAGGGATCGCCCAGCCACCCTGCGGAGAAAGCTCATTTCGGCCGCCTGTATCCGGGATCTTGTCCTTTCGGTCATGACCCAAAGCTCATGACCATAGGTGAGAGTAGGAACGTAGATTGACCGGTAAATCGAGAGCTTTGCCTTACGGCTCAGCTCCTTCTTCACCACAACAGACCGGTACATCGACCGCATTGCTGCAGAAGCTGCACCGATCCGTCTGTCAATCTCCCGTTCCATCCTTCCCTCACTCGTGAACAAAACCCCAAGATACTTAAACTCCTCCACTTGAGGAAGGATTTCTCCACCAACCTGAAGTGGGCAAGCCACCCTTTTCCGACTGAGGACCATGGCCTCGGATTTGGAGGTGCTGATTTTCATCCCAGCCGCTTCACACTCGGCTGCAAACCCTCCCAGTGCATGCTGAAGGTCCTGGTGTGAGGGGGCCAACATGACAACATCATCCGCAAAGAGCAGAGACGAAATCACGTGGTCCCCAAACCTGACACCCCCCGGCCCCTGGCTGCGCCTAGAAATTCTGTCCATAAAAATTATGAACAGAACCGGCGACAAAGGGCAGCCCTGCCGGAGTCCAACATGCACTGGGAAGAAGTCTGACTTATTACCGGCAATGCGAACCAAGCTCCTGCTTCGGTCATATAGGGACCGTACAGCCCTTAGCAAAGGACCCCGGACCCCATACTCCCGGAGCACCCTCCACAGGCCGCCTCGGGGGACACAGTCGAATGCCTTCTCCAAATCCACAAAACACATGTGGACTGGTTGGGCAAACTCCCATGAACCCTCCAGCACCCTGTAGAGAGTATAGAGCTGGTCCAGTGTTCCACGGCCCGGACGAAAACCACACTGTTCCTCCTGAATCCGAGGTTCCACTATCGGCCGTATTCTCCTCTCCAGTACCCTGGCATAGACTTTCCCAGGGAGGCTGAGAAGTGTGATCCCCCTGTAGTTGGAACACACCCTCCGGTCCCCCTTCTTAAAAAGGGGAACCACCACCCCGGTCTGCCATCCCAGTGGCACTGTCCCCGACTGCCACGCGATGCTGCAGAGGCGTGTCAACCAAGACAGCCCCACAACATCCAGAGACTTGAGGTATTCAGGGCGGATCTCATCCACCCCCGGTGCCTTGCCACCGAGGAGTTTCTTGACTACCTCGGTGACCTCAGCAAGGGTGATGGACGAGTCCACCTCTGAGCCCTCAGCCTCTGCTTCCTCAATGGAAGACGTGACGGCGGGATTGAGGAGATCCTCGAAGTATTCCTTCCACCGTCCGACGACATCCCCAGTTGAGGTCAACAGCCGCCCACCCCTACTGTAAACAGCATTGGTGGGGGACTGTTTCCCCCCCCTGAGGCGCCGGACAGTTTGCCAGAATCTCTTCGTGGCCAGCCGATAGTCCTTCTCCATGGCCTCACCGAACTCCTCCCAGGCCCGAGTTTTTGCCTCCACTACCACCCGGGCCGCAGTCCGCTTGGCCTGCCGGTACCTGTCAGCTGCCTCCGGAGTCCCACAAGCCAGCCAGGCCCGATAGGACTCCTTCTTCAGCTTGACGGCATCCTTTACTTCCGGTGTCCACCACCTGGTTCGGGGATTGCCGCCTCGACAGGCACCGGAGACCTTACGGCCACAGCTCCGAGCGGCCGCTTCAACAATGGAGGTGGAGAACATGGTCCACTCAGACTCAATATCTCCAGCCTCCCTCGGGATCTGGTCGTAGCTCTGCCGGAGGTGAGAGTTGAAGATCTCTCTGACAGGAGATTCGGCCAAACGTTCCCAGCATACCCTTACAGTACGCTTGGGTCTGCCGAGTCTGTCCAGCCTCCTCCCCCGCCATCGGATCCAACTCACCACCAGGTGGTGATCAGTTGACAGCTCCGCCCCTCTCTTCACCCGAGTGTCCAAGACATACGGCCGCAGGTCAGATGAAACGACCACAAAGTCGATCATCGACCTACGACCTAGGGTGTCCTGGTGCCACGTGCACTGGTGGACACCCTTATGCCTGAACATGGTGTTCGTTATGGACAAACTGTAACTAGCACAGAAGTCCAATAACTGAACACCACTCGGGTTCAGGTCGGGGGGGCCGTTCCTCCCAATCACGCCCCTCCAGGTGTCGCTGTCGTTGCCCACGTGAGCGTTGAAGTCCCCCAGTAGAACGACGGAGTCCCCAGTCGGAGCACTTTCCAGCACTCCTCCTAGAGACCCCAAGAAGGCCGGGTACTCTGCACTGCCGTTTGGCCCGTAGGCACACACGACAGTGAGAGACCTATCCCCGACCCGAAGGCGCAGGGAAACCACCCTCTCGTTCACCGGGGTAAACTCCAACACATGGCGGCTGAGCTGGGGGGCTATAAGCAAACCCACACCAGCCCGTCGCCTCTCACCATGGGCAACTCCAGAGTGGTGAAGAGTCCATCCTCTCTCAAGGAGTGTGGTTCCAGAGCCCAAGCCATGCGTAGAGGTGATCCCGACTATCTCTAGTCGGAACCTCTCAACCTCACGCACAATCTCAGGCTCCTTCCCCGCCAGCGAGGTGACGTTCCACGTCCCTAAGGCTAGTTTCCGTGTCCAGGGATCGGGTCGCCGAGGCCCCTGCCTTTGACTGCCGCCCGATCCTCTCTGCACCGGCCCCTTACGGCTCCTCCTGCAGGTGGTGAGCCCACGGGAAGGCGGTCCCACGTCGCTCCTTCGGGCTGAGCCCGGCCGGACCCCGTGGGGAGAGGCCCGGCCACCAGGCGCTCGCATACGAGCCCCAACCCCGGGCCTGGCTCCAGGGTGGGGCCCCGGCTGCGCCATACCGGGCGACGTCACGGTCCTTAGAACTGATTCTATCATAAGGGGGTTTTTGAACCGCTCTTAGTCTGACCCGTCACCTAGGACCTGTTTGCCTTGGGAGACCCTACCAGGGGCATATAGCCCCAGACAACATAGCTCCTAGGTTCATTCGGGTACTCAAACCCCTCCACCACGTTAAGGTGGCAGTTCAAGGAGGGGACTATATAATTGATATTGAAATAGTATTATATATATTTTTTTACAATAAATATATAATAAATATCTGTGTGCATTATAATGAGACTATACAATGCACTTTATTATTTAAATGATATTATTATTAACATTATTTAAATTGTTATATATAAAAGTGACTAATGACTACACAATGTATTTATATACTAAAATATAATATATAATAAAAATAAATGTGTAGAACAACTTACTTTATTTAAAATGAATTATTATTAAAATAATTTAATTTTTATAAATAAAAACAGTACAATGACACTATATAATGTAATTTATTGAATTACTATTATATATTAAAATGATCATAAATATAAAATAAAAATATATGTGCAGTATTATGACACTATATAATCAACTTTATAATAAATGACTAAAATAATTATTTTTATAAAAATAAAAATATATGTACAGTATAATGATACTTAAATGTAATTTTATTATTCTGCATGTTTGGTAAAAAACTGTGATAGATGACACAAAAGACAGCAGTTCAGCGTTACACACACCTTGTATTACACTGACGGTTTTTACTGTACAGTAAGAACTTTTTTACATTCTTAGCAATGGCTATATACAAAAAAAAAAAAAAAGTAAAAGATGGACAACGTCACATGGATGTAAGTCATAACTTAACAATAAAATAAATATTTAACAGTCGGAGAGATTGGACGCCCCTGGAGTCCAAAATGACATGATATCTGTATCTAGAGGAGAAAACACACACACACACACACACACACTCTCTCACACACACTTCATGTCTATATCTAACAAGACAACTTGTAGACTCTCGCATTCTCGCATACACATATGAAGTGTGCAAATCCATTAAAGGGTTTAAAGATGGTGTTTGTCAATGTTTTATCCCAGAAGAGTTTGTAAAAAAGCATTTAGAAACACTATAGAAAACATTTCGTCTCTTGTCAAGGCGACTGTGTGTGACATCGAAGGGTTTGCATGGCATTCGAAATATGATCAGGTCGTTTAACCTGAGAGTCTCCAGGAAAATCCTTCATGACTAACTGACACATTGAAGAACAAAGACAGTAATAAAGACAGAAACATGTTAAACTATAGCATTTTGATGACATCAACCGCCAACTTGTTCCCCAGTTCAACTAAACAAGCAGTGCTTCTCAACCGTTTCAGTTTCTCATGATTTACTTCCAATTAAATGGTATAAATATGATACATGCCCATAGAGTTATACCATTTCCAGTTATAATCATTTCCATGACTGTACTAGGTCTAGAAATCACCTTTTTAAATTAGATGACCTTCATGTTTCAAGGTTTCTCAAGTTTCCTGATTCTTCAAAGAAAACCGAGAGAGGGTGAAATAAAACATGAAATACTTTGATTTGAAGCTTACTCTAATGCTTGTTCCACCTTTGAGAAGCACTGACCAATGAGATTTCACCGCGGGCGGGGCTAGTTAGGACAAATCCTCATGGCAACGCCATCAATGAATCAGGTGGTACAGAGGTCACATGGTGCAAGTTGGAGCTCTCGGGAAATTCCCAGTTTACAAGTTGTAATTACGAGCTCTATGAGGACGTGAACGCTTTTAACAAGCGGAAGTCTTGTAATTACGGTAATTACGACAAGGCACCTATTCATGAGAAGAGACCCGGGAGGGAGTCTGTGAAATACTCTGCCGTTGATGTTCTTTTAATCCTTCCCGCGGGTCATTTTGACCCGGAATTTTCTTTTTGAGTGTTCATCTTAGGGCCATTTGTCTTTTGTCGCACTTGAACCACGAATACACATACAAAAATGTAATGGATTTGAGGAGTTTTGTGGTTAAAATTAAAAAAAGCAACAAATCGGGTCAATTTGACCCCCATAGGAATGAATGGAATGCGAGGAATGCTTCATAGAAAAACCTAAAAATGCTTTAAAACTTTAGCAAAAAAAAGGTTTTATAATGTCTACATGTGTGTATCTGAATGCATACTGAAGAGAAACTGACTTTAGGACCCAGAGGATCAGCTCATTTGCGCCATATAGAGGCCATCTAGTGGCTAGAGTCATGAAATATCATGTTATATTATGTTTTTTCCACAAGAGGTCCTGCAAAGACACCTAATGTAAGATATTTAAAGCTGAATTAAAAGGTTTAGGCATGAAATTGTGAGTAATTTAGAATTTAGGTTGAAAGAATGTGAGGAATGTGCTCAAATGACTATTTATTGATTAAATCTAGTAATTAAAAAAAAATTCTCTCAAAAAAATTGCATTAAAAAATATTACCAAAATGAAATAAAATAAGCGTAAAAAATTAAGTATAGGTTTAGTTTTTATTTTATTTTATTACATTTATTTCATTTGACCCGCGAATATTTTGTTACAAAACGCGAGGGAAAGATGAGGGTAATGAATGGAAATCTATCTATTAAACATTTCCTCTGAAAAATGTACTCTCTGGTTGGCATTTCCAGATCATTCCAGGATCGTTAAAAATAAAATAAAATAAAAAACGTTCCTTTAATCCTCGCTTGTCTGGTTTATGCTACTCTGAGCAATGCCTGAACTGTGTATTTTGAGCACTTCTTGCGTTGTGTTTGCCTCTTCACAATGACTCGCTTGCTTTAGTCCTCAGTTGTAAGTCGCTTTGGACAAAGGCGTCTGCTAAATGACTAAATGTAAATGTACAGATAGAGATTTCAGGCTGATATGTGAACGTTAAGGGCAAAGCAGAGAGTTTGATTGGCCAGTTCTGTTGATTGTCACCACAACATGTTAAAGACCTCGTGATGCTTTTCGCCTGTGTGTTGATTCACTTCAGCTCTAAAGCTCAAACAAAGCGAGCCGCCTGTATATACGGTGTTTTAAGGCACTCCTGACTGATCTGAAGTACTTTCTTTAAGCCAAATTCATGTGTGATGAAGTGGAGAATACGATTCATTCAATACAGGAGCGAATCAATGAAAATAGGTCAATCCAATTGAAATAGACTGTTTTGTATTCAAACTGCACGTTGATCAAATAATTTAAAACTTTAATTTATAACTTGAATGCAATGTAAGCCGCTTATGATGAAAGCATCTTTTAGATGTTTAAATGTAAAAGTAAATTGTAATTAGTGCTGGGAAACGATTGATCACTTATAAACACATATGCATGTATATATTTAAGAAAAATGTGTTATTTATATTTAAAATATTTATATATTATATAAATATATATACAGTATATACATGCAAATATTTCTTAAATATATACATGCATATGTGTGTATCACACATATTCATGTGTATATATATATGCATATGTGTGTATTATTTTGTATATATAAATACACACACATATGCATGTATATATTTAAGAAAAATGTGTTATTTATATTTAAAATATTTATATATTATATAAATATATATACAGTATATACATGCAAATATTTCTTAAATATATACATGCATATGTGTGTATCACACATATGCATGTATAAATATACATGCATATGTGTGTATTATTTTGTATATATAAATACACACACATGCATGTATATATTTAAGAAAAATGTGTTATTTATATATTAAATATTTATATTATATAAATGTATATACAGTATATACATGCAAATATTTCTTAAATATATACGTGGATATGTGTGTGTATTTATATATACAAAATAACTATAGACAGTAGTAAACACACATGTATTATGTAAACACAAACCTTTATCTTGGATGTGGTTAATCACGATTAATAGTTGCCCAGCACTAATTATATTGTATTTTATGCTCATTGGAGGATTAAACGCGCTTGAAATCCTTTGAGAGTCTCTCGTGCCCTAAGAAGGCAGCCGTCTACGTTTTAGGAAGCTAACTGGGCTTTGAAGCGTCAAGACCACACGAAACCGACCAAACGAAGGCCTTGATGACATCAGGAGAAATAAGAAGTTGTTTCAGAGTTGGAGAAAGTTCGGACAGTCTCGTTCCAACTCTCGGTACTCGTAGGTAGTCAAACAGTGTTCCCCAAAGCGATGACGTCACAGAGGTGGAGAACAGAAGGCACACTGTGATTGGTCGATATGGCTGGTCCCAGTCGTGACTGAGCGTCTGATTGGCCGGGTGAGGCTATGGTCACGTCAGGGCGAGGCATCTGATTGGCTGAGGGGCGTCTAGGCTTCGCTGGCTGTGCTGTTTCGACTCAGATCCCTGATTCCCTGCAGGATCCGCTTCATATGGCCCACTTTAGTCACGCCCAGGTCCTGACACACAAACATTACATGCTTTAAGTCTGTAATTCAGGACTGAAATTGAACACATTTGAGTTGTACACAAAATATATATATGCCATGACCTAAAAACTTAGAACTTAAAAACAACTTCCGTTCATTGACAGAATAGATTAACAATATAATATACAAAACAAACATTTTTTTTTTAATTAAAGGAAGCTATACATTTTTATTTATAAGTACCCCATTAACAACGTGAAAAAATAATACTATAAATACGTGTAAAATATTATTTGATTTTTTTTTAGAGTCTATTACATTATATCATTTCGCACTATAGCACTGGACCATTATATGCAGTGTTATTTTAATAACACTGATATACTATTTATAGTTTTTGTTAATATTTTGAATGAATTTTTCAACATTAATTTTATTTAGTAATTGTATGGCACTTGTAATTTGTTGCATTCTCTAAAAATATGTCTATATCGGTTTTTTAATTAAGTTTCAGTTTATTTAGTTTTAGTTATGTTAGTGCTTCAACTTAAACTAAGTGAAAATGACTTGGCAACAAGCTGAACTAAAATACATTGAAGTTATAAGTTATTTGAAAAAGTAACTTTACTTATATAAAGTTATTTTGAAGTAATATTAAGTTATGGGTATTAAGTTATTTAAGTAATGCATTTTTAAGGGTTTTAGTTTTAGTTAACGATAATAATCCTGGTGAGATCAGGCATTTATTTAATTATTTATTTAAATCGAATTGTATTTATTTAATCAATTTATTTGTATATTTATTTTAATCCAATTAATTATTTTTAATCAAATTATTTTTAATTATTGAATCTATTTATCATTTTTTTATCATTATTTTATATTTATTTTAACCAAGTATATATTTTTTATTAGTTATTTGCATCAAATTTTAGTTTCATCTTCTCTTGGTTAGTTCTGTTAGTTAGTTTCATCTTCTGTTAGTTAGTTTCATCTTCTGTTAGTTAGTTCTGTTAGTTAGTTTCATCTTCTCTTAGTTAGTTTCATCTTCTGCTAGTTAGTTCTGTTAGTTAGTTTTATCTTCTGTTAGTTCTGTTAGTTAGTTTCATCTTCTCTTAGTTAGTTTCATCTTCTGTTAGTTAGTTCTGTTAGTTAGTTTCATCTTCTGTTAGTTAGTTTCATCTTCTCTTGGTTAGTTTCATCTTCTGTTAGTTAGTTCTGTTAGTTAGTTTTATCTTCTGTTAGTTCTGTTAGTTAGTTTCATCTTCTCTTAGTTAGTTTCATCTTCTGTTAGTTAGTTCTGTTAGTTAGTTTCATCTTCTCTTGGTTAGTTCTGTTAGTTAGTTTAATCTTCTCTTGGTTAGTTCTGTTAGTTAGTTTCATCTTCTGTTAGTTAGTTCTGTTAGTTAGTTTCATCTTCTGTTAGTTAGTTCTGTTAGTTAGTTTCATCTTCTCTTAGTTAGTTTCATCTTCTGCTAGTTAGTTCTGTTAGTTAGTTTTATCTTCTGTTAGTTCTGTTAGTTAGTTTCATCTTCTCTTAGTTAGTTTCATCTTCTGTTAGTTAGTTCTGTTAGTTAGTTTCATCTTCTGTTAGTTAGTTTCATCTTCTCTTGGTTAGTTTCATCTTCTGTTAGTTAGTTCTGTTAGTTAGTTTTATCTTCTGTTAGTTCTGTTAGTTAGTTTCATCTTCTCTTAGTTAGTTTCATCTTCTGTTAGTTAGTTCTGTTAGTTAGTTTCATCTTCTCTTGGTTAGTTCTGTTAGTTAGTTTAATCTTCTCTTGGTTAGATCTGTTAGTTAGTTTCATCTTCTGTTAGTTAGTTCTGTTAGTTAGTTTCATCTTCTCTTAGTTAGTTTCATCTTCTGTTAGTTAGTTCTGTTAGTTAGTTTCATCTTCTCTTGGTTAGTTCTGTTAGTTAGTTTAATCTTCTCTTGGTTAGTTCTGTCAGTTAGTTTCATCTTCTGTTAGTTAGTTCTGTTAGTTAGTTTCATCTTCTCTTGGTTAGTTCTGTTAGTTAGTTTCATCTTCTCTTGGTTAGTTCTGTTAGTTAGTTTCATCTTCTCTTAGTTAGTTTCATCTTCTCTTGGTTAGTTCTGTTAGTTAGTGTCATCTTCTCTTGATTATTGATGCATTTGTTGTGTTTAGATCTAGATCTCCTGGATTACAGCACAAGTAAAGCTTGTCAAACCTTCAGGTCTCTCCTCTCCAGCTGAAGCAGTTCTGGTCCTCTGATATCGTGTCTGATGAAGATCTCCTTATACTCGGACAGACAGAGCACCTCCAGCCAGACGCCCACCTCCTCCACACCCCAGGTGTTCACTGCTCAGAGAACACACACACACCTTTTACACACTCACACACTCACTGGATGAGCTGAGAGAGAGAGAGAGAGGTGGACACTAGGGCTGGGCAAAAAAATCGATTTTTAAAACGTGGTCGATTCAAAATCGATTCTCAAAAGCCAAGAATTAATTTTTTTTTTCATATTTATTTATCTATAAACCAAAAAGCCAGTATTAGTTTCCCTCCACTGTTCATAGGCTTGCAGCCTTCATATTACAGCTAATGCTGTGAGATTTTATGTGTTTTATCTTAAACATAAAATAACCTGATACTGTTTGATCAACTCTTCTGACTCGTCCAATTTTTAGCATCAATTTTTCATCTTGCATCAAAATCCTGTCTATTCATTGTATGCTTTTGAAATATAGAGTTGGCTTCTGTTTTAATGTAGCTAAAATACAAATAATTTAATATACAGGTTTGTGGCTCTATTTCTTTTTATTAATTAACCACTTGTAAACTTATGTTCACTGTTCTTTTTTATAATAAAGGATTTGTATTAAATCTATATTCATTGAGTCGAATCGGGAAACGAAATGGAAAATAGAATTTAGAAATGAAATCGAAAACCGAATCGAATTAAGAGCTTGCAAATCGAATGGGAACATCTAAATCGATACCCAGCCCTAGTGGACACTCAGGCCATACCTGGCATGTTGAGTGCGGCGCACGTCTCTTTATTTTTGTTGTTTTTGTCTTTCTTGAATTTGGGCACAAGGCGAAACTTTGCACTGCGACTCCGCTTGGAGAAATCAGACAGCTGACCCTGCACGCAAACACACATTAACACACTGCAATAGAGTAGGGCTGCACAATATTTAAAAATACAAATGTACATTTAATCATTTAGCAGACGCTTTTATCCAAAGCGACTTACAAATGAGAACAATAGAAGCAGTGAAACTAACAATACGACATCAATATGAAATAATATCGAGATATTGCTTAGTGCGCTTGTCAAATCATGCAAGGTGTGATTTAATTAAATAAATATACACGCTATTATTATGAGCTGCATGTGTATAAATGAACAACGGCAGCGCATGTTTTTATTTGCCGGCAACCCATCAAAATAAAAGAATGATGGGTTCCTGTTTGAAAATGGAGAAATTAAGACAAATTTTATTTAAATTTTACAATAAAATAAAATTATTTTTATTACTTTTTTTTCTTTTTTTTTTACAGAACCACAGTGTTATTACAATATATTTCTTATTTTGTGAAATATTTTTTATTTTTAACCACAACAAAATCCTAGTTATTATTTTTAGTCATACTGAACTAGTCAAAACAGTGGGAATTATTCAAGAAAATTGGTGTAGGATTTACTTTCTAATTACATTTCTAGTAAATTTCCCAAATAATAACAAAGAAATAGCCAGTAAGAATGTGGAATTAAATGTTACATTTTGAAGTAGAAAGACTGAAATTTCTTGTAAAACTTGCTCCAATAATCTTTACCTACATAGTTAAGCCCTAAAAAAAATGTGTAAAAAGTACATTTTCAATTTCGTTGTGGACCGGCCTATAGACGCACATTACTAACACGCTCTTTAAATAACAAAAAAATAATAATAATAATATTGCGCCATTGACTTTAGACCAGGGTTCAGTTGGTCAACGGCTCAGTCTATTTCAGTTCCTTAAATAGCAACGCGTCAACAATGCGCCAGAACACACACCTCGTTTTTTAAGATCAGTACCCATGGCCAATATCATATAAAAATGATAACTGCGTCGGGCTGAAACTAGCGAAACACACTTGCGTCGCCTGGCGCTGTATTGCACCGGGTGTGTGATAGGGCCCTAAAAATCAGTTTTTTTGTCCCAGTATCATGCAGCCCAAGACTACAGACACTAAAACACCCTAAAAACGTGTGTGTGTGAGTGTTCAAGGCACCTCGTCGTCGGCCGGGTCGATGAGCTGACTGAGCCAGCTGATGTCTGTCAGTCTGCGTAACTCTTGAGTGACAGAAGCCAGCGCTCCAGTGAGCTGATCTCTCTGAGGAGGATCCAACTGCTGGAGACACACACACACACACACACACAACAGAGGAAGAGTTACAATCAGCGTATCTCAAACAATCACTTGAGTTTAGACAGTGTTGTGTGTAACTCATTACAAGAAACTTGAGTTACCTAATCAGATTACTTTTCCAAGCAACTAGTAAAGTAACGCATTACTTTTTCAATTTACAACAAAATCCTGAGCTTTCGCCTGTTCGCCAACCTACACAAGTCATCAGCTACGATCAGTGTTGGGTGAAGTTACTTTTAAAAGTAATGCATTACAATATTGGGTTACTCCCAAAAAAGGTTACTTAGTTACTTTTATGAAAAGTAATGCGTTACGTTACTAGTTATGAGTTATTCCAGATATTCATTTCCAGTGTTGTGCGTAACTCATTACAAGTAACTTGATTTAAGTAATCAGATTACTTTTCCAAGCAACTAGTAAAGTAACCCATTACTTTTTCAATTTACGACAAAATATCCAAGTTACTTTTTCAAATAAGTAACGCTAGTTACTTTTTCACATGTATTGACTGACAGCTCTCCTGTCCTCGTGTTGAGGGAAATAAAAAATATAACTTTTTTGTTGTTATTAAAAAAGAAACAAGGAAGCCCAGCCCAGGTGAGAAAAAGTAATGCAAAAGTAATGTCGTGCATTACTTTGCATAAAAAGTAACGCAATTAGTTAGTTTTTTTGGGAGTAACGCAATATTGTAATGCATTACTTTTAAAAGTAGCTTTCCCCAACACTGATCATAGACACTTTGATCACAGATTGTGACCAATGAGAGAGTTTTTTTTATTACACATTCCTCCTATAACCAGCATTAAAATACTGTGACTTGTGGCATTTCTGAAACATTTCAATTTTTTTTTTTTTTTTTTTTTTTTAAGTGTATGTTTTTCATCATTTTATTTTATGCAGCTGGAGACACAGACAAACAGAGGAAGAGTGGCAATAATGTCACAATGGACAAATCAAGTTTACTATGGAAGCTTGTTTCCGCCACAGAATAAAAAAAAAAAAAAGGTAATTGCGACTTTTTATCCCACAATTCTGACTTTTTTCTCACAATTGCGAGTTTATATCTCGCAATTCTGACTTTATTTCTCAGAATTGTGAGATCTAAAGTCAGAATTGAGAGATATAAAGTCAGAATTGCGAGATATAAAGTCAGAATTGCGAGATATAAAGTCAGAATTGAGAGATATAAAAGTCAGAATTGCGAGATATAAAGTCAGAATTGCGAGATATAAAGTCAGAATTGCGAGATATAAAGTCAGAATTGCGAGATATAAAGTCAGAATTGAGAAATATAAAGTCAGAATTGCGTGTTATAAAGTCAGAATTGCGAGATATAAAGTCAGAATTGCGAGACATAAAGCCAGAATTGATTAATATAAAGTCGCAATTGCGAGATATAAAGTCGCAATTGCGTGTTATAAAGTCAGAATTGTGAGATATAAACTATTCTGAGGGGACAAAAGTTAGTCTTTGATGTCTTTTTTTTTCTCATAATTGCGACTTTATATCTCAGAATTGCGACTTTAGATCTCGCAATTGCGACTTTATTTATCATAATTCTGACTTCATATCTCGCAATTGTGAGATAAAAAGTCGCAATTATTTTTTTATTTTTTTTATTCAGTGGCGGAAACAAGCTTTCATAGTTTACTGACTAAGGACTTTTAAAAAAAATGATGTATAAAAAAATTATTATGTATAAATGTCAATAAAAAATTTTTTATTAATTGGAAGATGAGGGGATGACACTCGCAACATTTCTAATTTGTGTTTTACATTTTTTTAAGTTAAGGTTTTTTATCTAATATTAATATTTTATTTTATTTATTATTTTATCATAGTATGTCATGATTCACTCACCAGGCACATCTTTCCCGCGAGCAGCAGTTCGGTCTCACTGTGAAGAGCTTTGACGTTACTGACCATCTCCATCACAACGCTACAGGTCAAACCCTACACACACACACACACACACACACACACACACGTCACTTCATTAGTAGGATGTTATAAGTATGCACTCGTCTGAATCTGAACCAAACGCGTCATGATCAGCAGGCTGTGATTGACAGGTGTCAGACGCCACTCACTCCGCTGCTTTTGTTGGCGTACACACGGTCCATGGCTTTAGAGCTGGCGTTCACCGCATGAGCCAACTCCTGCTCGATAGTGTGATGAGACTCCGCCACTTCCCTGATACTGAACACACACACACACACACATATCAGTTTATGCATATATTATGTATATATATATATATATATATATATATATATATATATATATATATATATATATATATATATATATATATATATATATATATATATATATTTGGTCTGTCAAAATTAACGTGTTCACATGCGATTAATTTTTTCAGTTTAACGCTTTAAAAATATTTAATACAATTAACGCAGCATCCGTTTTTTTTTTCATCATCCTTTGGCTGCGCTACATTATCCAGTCCTTCCAGAAAAACGCAGTTTTTTTGTGATTGTTGCGGGCAAAAAACCCTTGATTATGCAGCCCGTTTTCTTAAAAAATGCAATGGAATATTTATGCAATTTTATGTGATGAAATTGCGGGAACTTGCAAAAACTGCGGTTTGATGAAAAAGAAAAAAAGTGATTCCCCCAACACCCTGCTGTCACTAGGCTCCTACCTTAATGTAAAGAGTCATTTCTTATTACTTCCTATGATAAGCAAGCGTATACACCACAGAAAGTGCTGGAATATTTCAGTTCTCATCTTGTTTTATTTCAGACCTTAATAAACACATCAAACTCACAAAACATTGACGAGTCAAACGAGTTCTGTAGCTTTACAAAAGGAATATGATACAACTTCAGTAAAAATGAATAAATAAAATATAAAAAAATAAAGTGTGCTCCTGTTTTACAGCTTTTCGATGATGTTCGCGTCGCGTGATTACGTCACTTCATAACGTTCCCATGGCAACAGGGGGAAACGGCGGCTCTCGTGTGACGCAAACGCAAAATTTTTCAACTTTCTGCTAAGATATATGTGACTTTTTTGCAACGAAAGTGCGAGGATTATGAAATCATGCAAGCCCCGCATATTTTGCACGGAAATCGGCAATTTATGCGGCGAAAGTGCGGCGTATATGAAAAATGCCCTCGCATAAATATGCAGACTTTGTCTGATTATGGACTGAATCATGCGATCGCATAATCACATTTTTCTGGAGGGACTGTATTATATGATCATGCGATCATTCATTCAACTGCTATTAAACCATTCAATCTTAAAGTGACGGCAGCCTAATAAACCTAATAAACCTGCTGCTGTCTGTCATTAATGTAAATCAAAGAACAAAAAGACAGAGAAAATCACTCACTGTTCGACTGCATAAAATTTTAATTTTAAAAATAGATGAATCCTTATTAAAGCTTCAAAAGTTATTCAGTGAAGTGTTTGATAAAATAAAGATATATTAAGTACTTTCGTTTTAGGTGTGATTAATCAAAATACAGTAAAAACTGTTAAATAATATTACAATTTCAAATAACTGTTTTCTATGTGAATATATAAGAATATATATATATATATATATATATATATGTTCAAGTGTAATTTTTTCCTGTGATCAAAGCATCATTACTCCAGTCTTCAGTGTCACATGAGCCTTCAGAAATCACTCTAATATGATGATCTGATGCTCAAGAAACATTTATGATTATTATCAGTGTTGAAAACGGTTAATATTTCTGTGTAAACTGTGATAAATTTTATTTTTCAGGATTCTTTGGTGAATAGAAAGTTCAAAAGAACAGCATTTGTTTGAAATAGACTCTTTTGTAACATTATAAATCTCTTTACTCCCATTTTTGCAATCTTGATGAATAAAAGCACAAATTTATTTATATAAAAAAAAAATCTTACTGAGCCCGATCTTTTGATTGGTTAAACCTGAGCATCAGATCTGCGTACCTGTGTATCAGCGCCCCGGCCGCCTGTCCGAACAGACTGATCTGAGTGGTCTCGTCTTCAGAAACGATCTCCGGCTGTGATGCATGCTGGGAAACCAGCCTAGGAATCTCTCCTCTCTGTTTATCCTCCCATGATTTCAGAGTGTTTTCGAACGCCTGCAAAACAGCCACAATTGAGTCGTGTTTTACTCATTTGAAGGTCAATTTCAATTCAATTCACGTGTGTTTGTACATCGCTTTTCACAATACACATCATCTCAAAGCAGCTTTACAGAAAAAGCATGAGTCCACATTACAATTTAGAGTCTGTTATCAGAGGAAACTGTCTAAGTTAATGCACAAACAATGAGCTCATTGAAGTAATGAATACTTGTTTGTTAACAAAAGTGACCCTGGACCACAAATAACGTTATGTTGGTGAAATAACACTTTCATGCGACCGGAGGGAATATGTTTTTTCCAGAAAACTTCTTGCACAAAATAAATTCAAGGACCTGTGTATGTTCATTTTCCAAACTTTTCCAGGGCCTGTAATTGAATTTTTCAGATTCACAAACTTTCAAGGATTTCAAGGACCCGTGGGAACACTATAATTGCATAAATTAATTACAGCTGTAATTACATGCAGGTATTTTAAAAATATTAGTACAATGTAAAAACATGTATGTACACAATAAGTCCATTGTATCAAATTATTCATTTCAATGTAAGTATATATTACTTAAAGTGGGACCAACAAAATGTACCCATGTGACTGGTTTTGTGGTCCAGGGTCCGAATATAGTCCAATCCCAACAAACCATACATCAATGGAAAGCTTATTTATCCAGCTTTCAGATGATGTATGTAAAAATGTACTCATGACTGGTTTTGTGATCCAAGGTCCAATTATGATTATTTGTATAAATGTAGCATTGGTGCCGTTCCCATGATGCCTCACTGACCCGGTCTCTGGTGAGGGTTTGTGTGCGGTTCTTGTGGAGGATCCGGATGTATCCGGGCGGTTGGATCCAGGCCTCTCCGTCCACCTGCACAGGTACACCTTCATCTCCCAGAATCGTGATCTTCACTGTTCGACACTGATGAAGACACAAACACTCGTTACACTATAGGGGCTTTCGCACCGTTTCATTGTTCCTAGAACTATTGGCGGAAGAACCCGGTTATTGGTGCGTTCACACCCCAGGAACTAGGAACGATTTTAGCTCTAGGAACTCCTTTTGGAGGAACTAATTTCGCTCTAGGGCTGCACGATTAATTGATTTTTAATCACGATCATGATTTTGGCTTCCCACGATCAAATTCGCGTGATCGAGCGATATTCAAAATGCGTCAGTCCGTTCACAGAACGCTCCGTATCAAAGGTTTTTTTTTTGCAAAGCCAATCTAGCGCTCCGTAAACCACTGTTGTTACGACCCTGCGTTCCGCTTGCTCGCCTGCTGGTGGCGGTTTTGCTCAGAGAGAGCGTGGGACATCGCACACCCCTGCTTCCTCATTATCTC
This sequence comes from Tiaroga cobitis, assembly GCA_030578255.1. Taxonomy (NCBI): domain Eukaryota; kingdom Metazoa; phylum Chordata; class Actinopteri; order Cypriniformes; family Leuciscidae; genus Tiaroga; species Tiaroga cobitis. Next base: position 45,839,782 of record CM060605.1, on the reverse strand, counting down.
TGATTATGAAGAGGATAAAACCTTGGATTGAACATCTCCTCTTCACTTTCGTCCAGGGGATTGACAGCCTCTGGCGAAGTCATTCGAACCTTTGATTTACAGCCCACACCAACCTTCTTTTACTCCCAAACTGGATTATGACTTTTCCCCTTTGATTTGGGGAAGTCCCCTAGACTTTGTTATATTCAGTTAATTGATTTTTAAGGACAAATAAAATCTTGCAAGTCATTTTGGTGTACTTGTTTACTTTATTTACGGCTGAAACGAGCTGGCCGTAACACTGTCTGATCACGTGCCTCCATGAGCCCCAGTGCGCGAGAGAGACCGAGTGTGTCTGCGTGCGAGCGACAGTGCGCGAGAGAGGCCGAGTGTGTCTGCGTGCGAGCGACAGTGCGCGAGAGAGACCGAGTGTGTCTGCGTGCGAGTGAGAGTGCGCGAGAGAGACCGAGTGTGTCTGCGTGCGAGTGACAGTGCGCGAGAGAGACCGAGTGTGTCTGCGTGCGAGCGACAGTGCGCGAGAGAGACCGAGTGTGTCTGTGTGCGAGCGACAGTGCTCGAGAGAGGCCGAGTGTGTCTGCGTGCGAGCGACAGTGCTCGAGAGATACCGAGTGTGTCTGCGTGCGAGCGACAGTGCGCGAGAGACCGAGTGTGTCTGCGTGCGAGCGACAGTGCGCGAGAGAGGCCGAGTGTGTCTGCGTGCGAGTGACAGTGCGCGAGAGAGACCGAGTGTGTCTGCGTGCGAGCGACAGTGCGCGAGAGATACCGAGTGTGTCTGCGTGCGAGCGACAGTGCGCGAGAGAGACCGAGTGTGTCTGCGTGCGAGTGACAGTGCGCGAGAGAGACCGAGTGTGTCTGCGTGCGAGTGACAGTGCGGGAGAGAGATCGAGTGTGTCTGCGTGCGAGTGACAGTGCGCGAGAGAGACCGAGTGTGTCTGCGTGCGAGCGACAGTGCGCGAGAGAGACCGAGTGTGTCTGCGTGCGAGCGACAGTGCGCGAGAGATACCGAGTGTGTCTGCGTGCGAGCGACAGTGCGCGAGAGAGACCGAGTGTGTCTGCGTGCGAGCGACAGTGCGCGAGAGAGACCGAGTGTGTCTGCGTGCGAGCGACAGTGCGCGAGAGAGACCGAGTGTGTCTGCGTGCGAGCGACAGTGCGCGAGAGAGACCGAGTGTGTCTGCGTGCGAGCGACAGTGCGCGAGAGAGACCGAGTTTGTCTGCGTGCGAGCGACAGTGCGCGAGAGAGACCGAGTGTGTCTGCGTGCGAGCGACAGTGCGCGAGAGAGACCGAGTGTGTCTGTGTGCGAGCGACAGTGCTCGAGAGAGGCCGAGTGTGTCTGTGTGCGAGCGACAGTGCTCGAGAGAGGCCGAGTGTGTCTGTGTGCGAGCGACAGTGCGCGAGAGAGACCGAGTGTGTCTGCGTGCGAGCGACAGTGCGCGAGAGATACCGAGTGTGTCTGCGTGCGAGCAACAGTGCGGGAGAGAGACCGAGTGTGTCTGCGTGCGAGCGACAGTGCGCGAGAGAGACCGAGTGTGTCTGTGTGCGAGCGGCAGTGCGCGAGAGAGACCGAGTGTGTCTGCGTGCGAGCGACAGTGCGCAAGAGAGACCGAGTGTGTCTGCGTGCGAGTGACAGTGCGGGAGAGAGACCGAGTGTGTCTGCGTGCGAGCGACAGTGCGCGAGAGAGACCGAGTGTGTCTGCGTGCGAGCGACAGTGCGCGAGAGAGACCGAGTGTGTCTGCGTGCGAGCGACAGTGCGCGAGAGAGACCGAGTGTGTCTGCGTGCGAGCGACAGTGCGCGAGAGAGACCGAGTGTGTCTGCGTGCGAGCGACAGTGCTCGAGACACACCGAGTGTGTCTGCGTGCGAGCGACAGTGCGCGAGAGATACCGAGTGTGTCTGCGTGCGAGCGACAGTGCGCGAGAGAGACCGAGTGTGTCTGTGTGCGAGCGGCAGTGCGCGAGAGAGACCGAGTGTGTCTGCGTGCGAGCGACAGTGCGCGAGAGAGACCGAGTGTGTCTGCGTGCGAGCGACAGTGCGCGAGAGATACCGAGTGTGTCTGTGTGCGAGCGACAGTGCGCGAGAGATACCGAGTGTGTCTGCGTGCGAGCGACAGTGCGCGAGAGATACCGAGTGTGTCTGCGTGCGAGCGACAGTGCGCGAGAGATACCGAGTGTGTCTGCGTGCGAGCGACAGTGCGCGAGAGATACCGAGTGTGTCTGCGTGCGAGCGACAGTGCGCGAGAGAGACCGAGTTTGTCTGCGTGCGAGCGACAGTGCGCGAGAGAGACCGAGTGTGTCTGCGTGCGAGCGACAGTGCGCGAGAGAGACCGAGTGTGTCTGTGCGCGAGCGACAGTGCGCGAGAGAGACCGAGTGTGTCTGCGTGCGAGTGACAGTGCGCGAGAGATACCGAGTGTGTCTGTGTGCGAGCGGCAGTGCGCGAGAGAGACCGAGTGTGTCTGCGTGCGAGCGACAGTGCGCGAGAAAGACCGAGTGTGTATGCGTGCGAGCGACAGTGCGCGAGAGAGACCGAGTGTGTCTGCGTGCGAGCGACAGTGCGCGAGAGACACTGAGTGTGTCTGCGTGCGAGTGACAGTGCGCAAAAGAGACCGAGTGTGTCTGTGTGCGAGCGGCAGTGCGCGAGAGAGACCGAGTGTGTCTGCGTGCGAGCGACAGTGCGCGAGAGAGACCGAGTGTGTCTGCGTGCGAGCGACAGTGCGCGAGAGAGACCGAGTGTGTCTGCATGCGAGCGACAGTGCGCGAGAGAGACCGAGTGTGTCTGCGTGCGAGCGACAGTGCGCGAGAGACACCGAGTGTGTCTGCGTGCGAGCGACAGTGCGCGAGAGAGACCGAGTGTGTCTGTGTGCGAGCGGCAGTGCGCGAGAGAGACCGAGTGTGTCTGCGTGCGAGCGACAGTGCGCGAGAGAGACCGAGTGTGTCTGCGTGCGAGCGGCAGTGCGCGAGAGAGACCGAGTGTGTCTGTGTGCGAGCGGCAGTGCGCGAGAGAGACCGAGTGTGTCTGCGTGCGAGCGACAGTGCGCGAGAGAGACCGAGTGTGTCTGCGTGCGAGCGACAGTGCGCGAGAGAGACCGAGTGTGTCTGTGTGCGAGCGGCAGTGCGCGAGAGAGACCGAGTGTGTCTGCGTGCGAGCGACAGTGCGCGAGAGAGACCGAGTGTGTCTGCGTGCGAGCGACAGTGCGCGAGAGATACCGAGTGTGTCTGTGTGCGAGCAACAGTGCGCGAGAGATACCGAGTGTGTCTGCGTGCGAGCGACAGTGCGCGAGAGATACCGAGTGTGTCTGCGTGCGAGCGACAGTGCGCGAGAGATACCGAGTGTGTCTGCGTGCGAGCGACAGTGCGCGAGAGATACCGAGTGTGTCTGCGTGCGAGCGACAGTGCGCGAGAGAGACCGAGTTTGTCTGCGTGCGAGCGACAGTGCGCGAGAGAGACCGAGTGTGTCTGCGTGCGAGCGACAGTGCGCGAGAGAGACCGAGTGTGTCTGTGCGCGAGCGACAGTGCTCGAGAGAGGCCGAGTGTGTCTGTGTGCGAGCGACAGTGCGCGAGAGAGACCGAGTGTGTCTGCGTGCGAGCGACAGTGCGCGAGAGATACCGAGTGTGTCTGCGTGCGAGCGACAGTGCGGGAGAGAGACCGAGTGTGTCTGCGTGCGAGCGACAGTGCGCGAGAGAGACCGAGTGTGTCTGTGTGCGTGCGGCAGTGCGCGAGAGAGACCGAGTGTGTCTGCGTGCGAGCGACAGTGCGCAAGAGAGACCGAGTGTGTCTGCGTGCGAGTGACAGTGCGGGAGAGAGACCGAGTGTGTCTGCGTGCGAGCGACAGTGCGCGAGAGAGACCGAGTGTGTCTGCGTGCGAGCGACAGTGCGCGAGAGAGACCGAGTGTGTCTGCGTGCGAGCGACAGTGCGCGAGAGAGACCGAGTGTGTCTGCGTGCGAGCGACAGTGCGCGAGAGAGACCGAGTGTGTCTGCGTGCGAGCGACAGTGCTCGAGACACACCGAGTGTGTCTGCGTGCGAGCGACAGTGCGCGAGAGATACCGAGTGTGTCTGCGTGCGAGCGACAGTGCGCGAGAGAGACCGAGTGTGTCTGTGTGCGAGCGGCAGTGCGCGAGAGAGACCGAGTGTGTCTGCGTGCGAGCGACAGTGCGCGAGAGAGACCGAGTGTGTCTGCGTGCGAGCGACAGTGCGCGAGAGATACCGAGTGTGTCTGTGTGCGAGCGACAGTGCGCGAGAGATACCGAGTGTGTCTGCGTGCGAGCGACAGTGCGCGAGAGAGACCGAGTTTGTCTGCGTGCGAGCGACAGTGCGCGAGAGAGACCGAGTGTGTCTGCGTGCGAGCGACAGTGCGCGAGAGAGACCGAGTGTGTCTGTGCGCGAGCGACAGTGCGCGAGAGAGACCGAGTGTGTCTGCGTGCGAGTGACAGTGCGCGAGAGATACCGAGTGTGTCTGTGTGCGAGCGGCAGTGCGCGAGAGAGACCGAGTGTGTCTGCGTGCGAGCGACAGTGCGCGAGAAAGACCGAGTGTGTATGCGTGCGAGCGA
>CM060605.1:45825236-45830236 GCA_030578255.1 Tiaroga cobitis | reverse complement strand
TTCTCGGGATGCTCGTCACGTTTGTTGTTGAAGTCCAGAGAGATTTTGGCATCCAGGCCGATTCCGAAATAATTATTCATCACGCATTTCTCCGTGTACAGATCCCTGAAACACACACAGAGAAGAGGCACTTTCCCATCAGCCTTTTCCCAGAAACCCCTTCAGAGGTCAGTGTTGACAAGGTCATGTGACTCACAGGTTTTCTGGATCACAGCTGAAGGGGTCGGCGTTGACCAGGAGCCGGCTAATCACTGACCCGCTGAAAGAGCCCGACACACCCGCCCTGAGACCTGCACACATACACACACACACACACACACCGCATGAGCATCTCAACAACATCAAACACTGCTGTAGTGATCACCACTGCTGCTCTTGTGTCATGCTAGCAACATGCTAATTATGTTAAAATTATGATAACAACATGTTAAAGTGAACCCCGACTAGTGCGGAATGTTGGCCTTATAAGATTAACGTGGGCATCAGCTATAAAAAGGTGATACAAAAACAATCCAAATATTTTTGATTTTATTAAAAAAAAGATGAAAATCCGTTCACTCGTAGGCCGCCATAGTTATTTACGTCTCAATGCATTCTGGGTAGTGACGTGTAAAGGTTGTAGCTAGCCAAGTTTTGACAGTAGTGAGATGAACACTTCTGCCGTTCAGCCTTTTCAGTTTGCTAGCAACATGCTAATTGTGTTAGTATCTTGTGTTAGTACACACCTGCCATGAAACCTGCACACACACACACTGCTTGAGGGTCTCTGCTGTATTCATCACCACTGCTGCTCTTTGTGTCATGCTAGCAACATGCTAATTATGTTAAAATTATGATAACAACATGTTAATCGTTAGCATCATGCTAGCAACATGCTAATAGTGTTAGCATCACATAAACAACATTCTAATCGCGTTATATTCTTGTTAATAACATGCTAACAAAATGTTAATCGTGTTAGCATCAATGCTAGCAAAATGCTAATGATGTCAGCATTTTGCTAGCAACATGCTAATTGTGTTAGTATCTTGTGTTAGTACACACCCGCCATGAGACCTGCACACACACACACACACACTGCTTGAGGGTCTCAACAACATCAAACACTGCTGTATTCATCACCACTTCTGCTCTTGCGTCATGCTAGCAACATGCTAATTATGTTAAAATTATGATAACAACATGTTAATCGTTAGCATCATGCTAGAAACATGCTAATAGTGTTAGCATCACATAAACAACATTCTAATCGCGTTATATTCTTGTTAATAACATGCTAACAAAATGTTAATCGTGTTAGCATCAATGCTAGCAAAATGCTAATGTTGTCAACATTTTGCTAGCAACATGCTAATTGTGTTAGTATCTTGTGTTAGTACACACCCGCCCTGAGACCTGCACACACACACACACACACACACACACACACACTGCTTGAGGGTCTCAACAACATCAAACACTGCTTTATTCATCACCACTGCTGCTCTTGCGTCATCTTGCGTCTAAAATTGTGCTAATCATGTTAACATAACGCTAGCAACATGCTACTCATGTTAACAACTTGTTAAAAACATGTAAACAACAACATGCTAATCGTGTTAATATGTTTTACAAAATGTTAATCATGTTAACATCAATGCTAACAAAATGCTAATTATGTCAGCATCTTGCTAACAACATGCTAATTGTGTTAGTACACACACCCGTCCTGAGACATGCACACCGACACACACACACACACACACACATCGCATGAGCATTTCAACAACATCAAACACTGCTGTATTCATCACCACTGCTGCTCTTACTGGGATACAGGATCTTGGTGTTCAGCATGGGCATATTCTCCCGACTTCCTGTCTGGGCAGGAAGTGAGGCGGAGCTACCTATGGACAGGCGTTCTTTACTGATGAGCTTCTCACACGGAGTCTTAGACACTGAGAGAGAGAGAAACATGAGTGAGTGACAGTGTGTGTATGTCAGGAAGGAGTCGTGGAGCTGAAAGAGCCTCACCTCTTCGACTGGCTCGCGTTCTGTTGCTGTACGACAGCAGAGATAATCGCTCAGCATCATCATCATCATCTTCATCCTCCGCAGGCAGTGACGCCAAACCTTCCTCCGTCTGAGCGTTCTGTTCATCCACCGCTGAAACACCAGGTCACACATGTGAAATCTGCAGTTTTTAACTCAAGTGTTTCATTATGTGAAGTAGGGGTGGAAAAGGAATTGAACCAAGAGCTTGTGAATCAAAATTGAATCGATTGGTTAAATCTGTTTCGATAGTCAACAAAACATGCTAGCAAATGTTAATTGTGTTAGCATCATGCTAGCAAAATACTAATTGTGTTAACATCATGCTGGCAAAATGCTAATCGTGTTAGCATTATCGTAACATGCTAATTGTGTTAACATCTTGCAAAAAACATGCTAATCATGTTAGCATATTGCTAAAAACAGGCTAATTGTGTTAGCGTCATGATACCAAAATGCTAATTGTGTTAACATCATGTTAGTAACATGCTAATTGTGTTAGCATCATGCTAACAAAATGCTTATGTTAGCATTATGCAAAAACATGTTAATCATGTTAGCTTCTTGTTAAAAACATGCTATTTGTGTTAGCATCTTGGTAAACCCACACCCATATCAGTCAGAATATCATGGGGGTGAGCTTTTTTTACTCAAGGCAGTGTAGTTACGCACGGGAAGCACCACTCACATTTTTTCTTTAGAAAATGTACGTCTATTTTAAATTACGATACATTTAATTAAAGCTACAATACCTTTCTCTGTGTGCTCTATGATTTGTCTGATGGCTTTCTTCAGGCTGTTGGCGCGTAACATCAGCTGCTCTCGAGGTTTGAAGATGGCGGCAGGTGGTCGAGGAGAACAAGGAGCCGTAATGGTGGGCGGGGCAGTGGGCGGAGCCAAAACCACACCCTCCCCGTCAACCTGCTCTTCGGCGATGGTGGGCGGAGGCGCAGTCATCACGCTGGTGGCCTGAGATTCCTCGTTAAGCGTTTTCAGTAACGAGTCCAACTTTTCTTTAAGCACACCACACTGCATACAAAAACATCCTGAGTACTTCATCAGCCAATCACAAAACACTTCCAGCCTCCAAAAGCCAATCACAAAACCGCAAGTCAGCTAATAGCCAATCACAGCTCACCTTTTTAGCCATGACCTCTGATTCTTCAGAATTTTCTGTGTTCTTCTCGTATGCACGTCCCACTTTCGCAACAAAATCCTTAACTGTTTCACACAAGACTCTGAAAAACACACTTTTAGATAAGCAGCCAGGATACACTAAAACAGAAATACACAGCGATGCACATATACTGTACGAACTTGGCGGAGGAAATGACCACAGAGTGCTGATCAGACGTCAAGATTTTTGAGAGATGAGCAGCAACAGAGTCCTCATAGGTCAGAATGTGCTGCACCTGAAACAAAACAGCAAATCAGAAGAGAGGAAACACAGAACAGCCAATCAGAGGAGAGGAAACACAGAACAGCCAATCAGAAGAGAAGAAACACAGAACAGCCAATCAGAAAAGAAGAAACACAGAACAGGTAATCAGAAGAGACTAAGAGGAAACACAGAACAGCCAATCAGAAGAGAGGAAACAGAGAACAGCCAATCAGAAGAGAGGAAACACAGAATAGCCAATCAGAAGAGAAGAAACACAGAACAGGTAATCAGAAGAGACTAAGAGGAAACACAGAACAGCCAATCAGAAGAGAGGAAACAGAGAACAGCCAATCAGAAGAGAGGAAACACAGAACAGCCAATCAGAAGAGAAGAAACACAGAACAGTCAATCAGAAGAAAGGAAACACAGAACAGCCAATCAGAAGAAAGGAAACACAGAACAGCCAATCAGAAGAGAAGAAACACAGAACAGCCAATCAGAAGAAAGGAAACACAGAACAGCCAATCAGAAGAGAGGAAACACAGAACAGCCAATCAGATGAGAGAAAACACAGAACAGCCAATCAGATGAGAGGAAACACAGAACAGCCAATCAGAAGAAAGGAAACACAGAACAGCCAATCAGAAGAGAAGAAACACAGAACAGGTAATCAGATGAGAGGAAACACAGAACAGCCAATCAGAAGAGAGGAAACACAGAACAGCCAATCAGAAGAGAAGAAACACAGAACAGCCAATCAGAAGAAAGGAAACACAGAACAGCCAATCAGAAGAGAGGAAACACAGAACAGCCAATCAGAAGAGAAGAAACACAGAACAGTCAATCAGAAGAAAGGAAACACAGAACAGCCAATCAGAAGAAAGGAAACACAGAACAGCCAATCAGAAGAGAAGAAACACAGAACAGCCAATCAGAAGAAAGGAAACACAGAACAGCCAATCAGAAGAGAGGAAACACAGAACAGCCAATCAGAAGAGAGAAAACACAGAACAGCCAATCAGATGAGAGGAAACACAGAACAGCCAATCAGAAGAAAGGAAACACAGAACAGCCAATCAGAAGAGAAGAAACACAGAACAGGTAATCAGATGAGAGGAAACACAGAACAGCCAATCAGAAGAGAGGAAACACAGAACAGCCAATCAGAAGAGAGGAAACACAGAACAGCCAATCAGAAGAGAAGAAACACAGAACAGCCAATCAGAAGAGAAGAAACACAGAACAGGTAATCAGAAGAGAGGAAACACAGAACAGCCAATCAGAAGAGAAGAAACACAGAACAGCCAATCAGAAGAGAGGAAACACAGAACAGCCAATCAGAAGAGAAGAAACACAGAACAGCCAATCAGAAGAGAGGAAACACAGAACAGCCAATCAGAAGAGAGGAAACACAGAACAGCCAATCAGAAGAGAGGAAACACAGAACAGCCAATCAGAAGAGAGGAAACACAGAACAGCCAATCAGAAGAGACTAAGAGGAAACACAGAAAAGCCAATCAGAAGAGAGGAAACACAGAACAGCCAATCAGAAGAGAGGAAACACAGAACAGCCAATCAGAAGAGAGGA
>CM060605.1:45807736-45820236 GCA_030578255.1 Tiaroga cobitis | reverse complement strand
ATTTGGGAAGCCAGCAAGTGAATTTAACTGGCACACTAGCTGCAGATTGGAAGAACGAGTCAATAGTTCGCTTGTTCATTGCTCAGACGCACAGCAGGTTGTCTCCGTCTCCTTCCCACAGACGTTTAAACGTGCGCTCGATTATCTCTAGGACCCTCCCCCTCCACACATTAGCCACTTACAGTGGCCATTCCCTATTCTTCTCACACTCATTGGCCTGCCACACATTCCGGATTCATTGATAAACCCCTTCCACGTTTAACATGAAAAAAAAAAAAAAAAAGGGACAAATTTACTGGTCGCACATGTGCGACTGGATGTAAAATTCAGTCGCACACTCTCAAATTTTGGTCGCAAAATGCGACCATTTGGTCGCAGTCTGGAGCCCTGAAGGGGAATGCTCTGATTGGTTGATTCCGAGGGAATGCTCTGATTGGATGCTCACCGTCCGAGTCGATGCTGTTGAGGGCGGTGGGTGGAATCACGGAGACTTTACACTGACCCAACGGACACTTGGGAGAGAGCTGGTCTTTGCACCCAGCATGAACCTGGAGAACGTACACACAGTTGATTGTCATCTTTGCCTTCCATTTAACAAGTAGCATAACATTAATAAAAGGTAATGAACGTCATAAAAAAATTTACTTTCACACACACTTACCATGGCTTTACACCATAAACAGCGCCAGTCCTGAAGTCTGAGAACGCTGCCGCAGGTTTTATCACACACGGTGCATTTGGCACTGACCGGCAGATTCCCCTCCAGCCACTGATGAGGCATCGAGATCTACCGAGTTCAGGAAGGTGTTATTTACAGGACAAGTAACTAGTTATGTTGAGCCAAACAGTTGATGGACCCCATTGACTTCCATAGTATTTCTTTCCCTACTATAGAAGTCAATGGAGTCCAACTGTTTGGTTACTGACATTCTTCAAAATATCTTCTTTTGTGTTCAGCAGAAGAAATAAATTCATACAGTTTTAAAATCAGTTTTGATTTTAATTTTGAAGTGAACTAACCCTTTAATGGTACTGAATTAAATAATGAATGTTGTCACAATGCACGCAATGCTGTCTTTTTGGCTAAAATTAGTTACCTAAGAAGTAAGGCAAGGCAAGGCAAGGCAAGTTTATTTATATAGCACATTTCATACACAATGGTAATTCAAAGTGCTTTACATAGAAAAAAAAAAAAAAAAAAAAAAAAGTAAGTATAATGTAGGCGGCTCACTATACACTCACCTAAAGGATTATTAGGAACACCATACTAATACTGTGTTTGACCCCCTTTCGCCTTCAGAACTGCCTTAATTCTACGTGGCATTGATTCAACAAGGTGCTGAAAGCATTCTTTAGAAATGTTGGCCCATATTGATAGTATAGCATCTTGCAGTTGATGGAGATTTGTAGGATGCACATCTAGGGCACGAAGCTCCCGTTCCACCACATCCCAAAGATGCTCTATTGGGTTGAGATCTGGTGACTGTGGGGGCCATTTTAGTACAGTGAACTCATTGTCATGTTCAAGAAACCAATTTGAAATGATTCGAGCTTTGTGACATGGTGCATTATCCTGCTGGAAGTAGCCATCAGAGGATGGGTACATGGTGGCCATAAAGGGATGGACATGGTCAGAAAAAATGCTCAGGTAGGCCGTGGCATTTAAACGATGCCCAATTGGCACTAAGGGGCCTAAAGTGTGCCAAGAAAACATCCCCCACACCATTACACCACCACCACCAGCCTGCACAGTGGTAACAAGGCATGATGGATCCATATTCTCATTCTGTTTACGCCAAATTCTGACTCTACCATCTGAATGTCTCAACAGAAATCGAGACTCATCAGACCAGGCAACATTTTTCCAGTCTTCAACTGTCCAATTTTGGTGAGCTCTTGCAAATTGTAGCCTCTTTTTCCTATTTGTAGTGGAGATGAGTGGTACCCGGTGGGGTCTTCTGCTGTTGTAGCCCATCCGCCTCAAGGTTGTGCGTGTTGTGGCTTCACAAATGCTTTGCTGCATACCTCGGTTGTAATGAGTGCTTATTTCAGTCAAAGTTGCTCTTCTATCAGCTTGAATCAGTCGGCCCATTCTCCTCTGACCTCTAGCATCAACAAGGCATTTTCGCCCACAGGACTGCCGCATACTGGATGTTTTTCCCTTTTCACACCATTCTCTGTAAACCCTAGAGAAATGGTTGTGCGTTAAAATCCCAGTAACTGAGCCGATTGTGAAATACTCAGACCGGCCCGTCTGGCACCAACAACCATGCCACGCTCAAAATTGCTTAAATCACCTTTCTTTCCCATTCTGACATTCAGTTTGGAGTTCAGGAGATTGTCTTGACCAGGACCACACCCCTAAATGCATTGAAGCAACTGCCATGTGATTGGTTGATTAGATAATTGCATTAATGAGAAATTGAACAGGTGTTCCTAATAATCCTTTGGGTGAGTGTATTTTGGAACAGCTAAAACTATTAAAAATGTTTACATTTTTAAAAAAAATACAAATATTAAATGGAAAACTTAAACTAAAAAATTCTTTGAAATGTTGCCTTGACAACTAACTGAAGCACTAATATTAGCTGGGAATAAATTGAAATAAAATGAACCTGACCATGCACTCACCCCATCCTCATCCTCCAGTATGTCTTTGCCGATGGAGGCCAGTGTCGTCCATTTGCAGTTATTAGTGGCTCTGACCGCACAACGCTTGTGAGCCTTGAACTTGCACACTGTACGACACACAAGGTTTTCAGTCAAGTTAAAAGGTTAGTGTAAAGGTTAATCTCCGATTTAATCAAAACATCTTGTGTTTTGAATATGAACAGAAGTCTTACAGGTTTAAAATGACATAGGGTGAGTAATTGATGACATAATTTGTTTAATTTAACACATAAATCAGCACTTAAACACATTCAAAAGAGAAACTTCTAATGTAGGGTGAATGCAGGTAAAGTGGGACGCTTTTTGTTAAACGTGTCATTTAGATACCTAGATGTTTTTTTTTTTAACTTTTTTGTTTTTTTGTTAACTTTAAGGTCCAGCTATAATATTTAAATTTGAATGCAGTAGATATAATGTGTTATGTGCAAGCGATATACTAATAAACATTTTGAGATCATGCACTCCAGGCAAATTTATTTCCAGGTAAAGTGGGCCAGCTGGTCTGGTAAAGTGTATTGAAAATTATACTGTATCTTAATTAAAAACACATGTAAAACTTTTTTCTCTCTGTTTTCTCTAAACACTTTAAATGAACTTCAATTGTGTCCATATTTTAAAGCGTTATATTCTGCATTTACATTTTGCTCCTTTTTTTCACTCCACAGATTAAACGTAATGCCTTATTTTTTGCTCTTTCTTTCCTCTCTTCCATCTCTGACTTAAATTTTCTAATGGCACACTCACTTCTGTTTAAAAAAAAAAGTAGATTATACATGTCCACTATAAAATAATCAATGAATGACAATTTATTTCATGAATTTGAGTATAATTACTGAAGGTTAAAGGTCACCCACTTTAACCTGAATTACACTGGCCCACTTTATCTTACACATTCAGCCAAAGTGGGCCAGCAATATTTAAACACTTAAAGAAAACGAACACATTTTAAAACATTTCATTCATTGAATTTCATTCGTAGAAACAAACAAACCAGGAACTCTCACAATAATTTTTGTTTACATTTAGTGAGCACCCTTATAAGTTAGAAAATAAAATCTTAAAGGGTTAGTTCACCCAAAAATGAAAATGATGTCATTAATGACTCTCCCTCATGTCGTCCCAAGCCCGTAAGACCTCCGTTCATCTTCGGGACACAGTTTAAGATATTTTAGATTTAGTCCGAGAGCTTTCTGTCCCTCCATTGTAAATGTATGTACGGTATACTGTCCTTGTCCAGAAAGGAGATAAAGACATCATCAAAGTAGTCCATGTGACATCAGTGGGTTAGTTAGAGTGTGTTGAAGCATCGAAAATATATTTTGGTCCAAAAATAACAAAAACTACGACTTTATTCAGCATTGTATTGTCTTCCGGTTCTGTTGTGGATCCGCGCTCAGTGACGCCGCTGACGTAAGACGCTGCTGACGTGTGTCTGGTGCGCCTGAGCTTCGTTTACAGTCTGAGGGAGACGCACGCTGGAAACAAAACAATCTTCACAAACATGTCTAAGGATTTCCACACAGAGGAAGACTTGCATTTTTTTGCCCAGCCATATTTATTTGAACCCGAATACACGGACGCACCAGACACACGTCAGCAGCGTCTTACGTCAGCGGCGTCACTGCGGACTCGTGAACGCGGATCCACAACAGAACCGGAAGACAATACAATGCTGAATAAAGTCCTAGTTTTTGGGTGTATTCACACCATTAAAGTCCGATAGTTCACTTGCTTTGGTCCGGGCCAAATAATTTTTTTTTTTTTTTTGGTACGGTTCGCTTTCACACTGCTCTTTTTGCAAGTGAACCAAAATTTGTAAACAAAACCACACGTGTGCTAAGGTCGTCCAGTCATTGGACAAGGATTCTCAAGTAGGGAAATCAGGAAGTGCAAAAAAGGCTCAGATATTTCGTACTGCAATATTTGTTCTTTTACTAATTTTGTGTTATTCTGTACAAACGCAATATGAAGAAACTAGTGAGTATCATATGATACAATGTCATCTATACGATGTTGTAATTTGGATTTTGAGAAGACGACGATGTGCTGCAAGACGGTTCCGGTGGAGAGAACATGCTCTCATGTGCGCCTACCATGGCATGCTGACAGTGGCACTGCGCAGAAGACGGATAAGGTATAAAGTTTTCATTCATAGAGAGGGGCTATGTTACGCAACTCCGACTACGGAAGTCTGTTAACTCAAAGGCGCAGTGCTTTCTTGCAATTGGGTCGGTTCATGTTCACACCGTAAACGAACCGTACCAGAGTTTGGTCCGCACCCGAGTTCGATTGCTGTATTCACACCTGCCCAAAAGGTCCGCACCAAGGGGGGAAACGAACTAGAGTTCGATTCAATCGAACCAAACAAGGCAGGTGTGAATACACCCTTTGTTATTTTTGGACCAAAATGTATTTTCGATGCTTCAACACACTCTAACTAACCCACTGATGTCACATGGACTACTTTGATGATGTCTTTATTTCCCTTCTGGACAAGGACAGTATACCGTACATACATTTACAATGGAGGGACAGAAAGCTCTCGGACTAAATCTAAAATATCTTAAACTGTGTCCCGAAGATGAACGGAGGTCTGACGGGCTTGGGGCGACATGAGGGAGAGTCATTAATGACATCATTTTCATTTTTGGGTGAACTAACCCTTTAAGTCAGAGGGTTTTCTATCTTTAACCACACCCACCAGTAACTACTTTATCATTTAAAGAAATAGTGTCTCTTTAATTAAAGACCATTGTCATGCTCTGAAAGTGTAAACCCATTGAGCACAGTACAAGCAAAAATGGTCCACTTTACCAGCATTCACCCTACCGATAATGATCAAATGAAAACTCATGCTGAAGAGTGACATACCTTCGCAGGACAGCCCGTGAGACGTGACTCCAGACAGAGCCTCCCGGCAGACGTTACAGTACGTGGGGCGAGCGTGTGAACAGGCGTACCAGTTATGCATCCCCGAGAAATGATCCATACTGAACTGAGTGGACTAGAGCACAGAAACAAGCATGAAACTGGTCAAAAGTGACGTTTATGATGTTACAAAGGAGTCTATTTCAAATAAATGCTGTTCTTTTGAACTTTCTTTTCATCAAAGAATCCTGAAAAATTAAATGTATCTGTTTCCACAGAAATATGAAGCTGTTTTCAACACTGATAATAATCATAAATGTTTCTTGAGCATCAGATCCTCATATTAGAGTGATTTCTGAAGGATCATGTGACACTGAAGACTGGAGTAATGATGCTGAAAATACAGCTTTGATCACAGGAATAAATTACACTTTACTGTATATTCACATAGAAAACTGCTAAAAATATTTCACAGTATTTTTTGATCAAATAAATGCAGCTTTGGTGAGCAGAGGAGACTCTTTACCCCAGACTTTTCAGCGGTAGCGTAAGTTATTCAAGCCTGTGGCATAACCTCAAATAACCCTCTCACTAAATGCAATGAAAAAGAGACTGCGGAGTTATACATTTCTCTAATAAACCCTAAACAACTTTCCATTAGACGGAGAATCTCACCTCGAAGTGTTCTCTGTTCTGAACGCTCTTCAGCGCTGCGATCCATTCCTCCATTTCTTTCCTGTTTTCCGCACACAGAATGAGCCGACGACACGGAGTGATTACCTAGAGAGAGAGAGAGAGAGAGAGGGGGGGACTCAGGAGTCGGTCATGTGAAACTGAAGAAATCGGGAATAGATTTGTTCAAGTATAATAAGCTGCTTTATCCACACAGAACCTTTAATGTGTGTGTGTGTGAGCCGCAGAAACATGTGCTTCTCCTACAAACTGAGGCAAAGGAACAAGGAACACACTGTCCACACTCTCTCTCTCTCACACACACACACACACACACACACTCACACACACTTCAAGCAAAGAGCTCTTGTTATTCAACTTACAGGGTGCCAAGTTAGGGCTGGGTGACAGAGCAAACATATCTGCAATGATTTTGCTAGTAATATGACATTATGCAACCCTTAGAAAAAATATTGCAATGAGCTTTTACTTGGCCATCAAGTATACCGTGACATTATATTAGTTTCAGATTTCTCCAATTTTAGCAATTCATTAGTAGGAGAGTGCCTAGCAAAAAAAATAAAAAGCATTAAGATCAGTTCAAGAGTGAGTCAAACAAATAGTTAGCATTATTATTATTACTCAAAAATGTTCACTCAAGTTTTAGTGCGATTGTTTTTAATTATATGTCGTTTCTATTGTTGCATATAAATAAAAATGATTAAATACTCATGTGTGAAAAGTGTTGATTAGTTTTAGATAATGCATTTAACTTCTTGCATTAGGTGACACTTTCAGTAAGGTCTCATTTGTAAACATTAGTCGACATGAACTAACAATGAGCAATATATTTGTACAGCATTTATTAACATACATTTATTCAATGTTTGTTCAAAGTGCATTAATTTTTTTTTTTTTAATGCTTTAATATATATTTGATTTGATTAACTTTATTAATCCCACACTGGGGAAATTTCATTGTTACAGCAGCTCTAATAAGATACAAAATATAAGAATAGAGTCAAATTAATTACAATATTAATAATAATGATAATATTAATAATAAACCAACTGTATTTACACAATAACTAGTAACCTTTTGTAAACAGACAATCTATAAACACAAATATACAAATAAATATGCGAATAAATAGAGGTAATATTGCACAGTTGGAAGTGACACAAAGTTAATAAATAGATAAAAAATGTAGTGCAAAATATTGTCCAGTGCTACTCAAGTTCAGCATCAGCTAGCAATGCTGCTTTGCATATATATATATGGTATGCACGCTATATCGGCCACCATATCGGTATCGGACGAAATATGGTCGTTTTTAATGTTATCGGCCCGATGCGTAAATTTGTCCGATATACTAAAGCCGATAAATAATGTATTATTTCCTTCAGCTGAGACACTTCAGATGCGCACTGTTCAACATGATGGGTTTGAAATTGCTTGAAATATGATTGGAATCACTTCAAAAAAGGAAAATACAGTTCAGTGCAACATTAGCAGCGCAAATCTGTCATATCGGCTACACACAATTATAATGAGAACATTATAATTGTGTGTTTGGGACATGGCTTTTAATGGTGAGAGTTTTGTTTTTGTAATCAGGCTCTCAAAAATTATATAAAAATTTGGATTTAGATTGATCAGCCGATATATCGGTTATCGGCTTTCAAATGTAAAGTATTATCGGTTATCGGTATCGGCCAGGTGGATCCCTAATATATATATATATATATATATATATATATATATATATATATATATATATATATATATATATATATATATATATATATATATATATATATATATATATATATATATATTTATTTAAATGAAACCTTAGAATGCAAAATAGAATCATGTTTACTAGTGGACTCAAACTTTTCCAGCTTTAACACTCGAATCCCACTCCAGACAAACCTTCAAACATTTAAAGGCCTAAAATAGCATGTGTGTGTGTGTGTGTGTACGTCAACTTCCCAATCCATTTCCTTCAGCTGCTGACAAAGACCCTCTGTTCCCATACGGATAAAAATAACTCGCGCCTTTCCTCCGCCAGCACACACACACACACACACATAAACCGATCATATTATTCATTTGGCAGAGGAGTACACAAGCTGCCTCATAAAACCAGCTAAAATACGCAGACACATGTATCAGCTGACACACAGCAGAAGAGCGTCTGCTTAATGTCTTTGATGTAGATCTTCAAGCCACTTTTATACTCACACACACACACACATTATCAGCGCAATCGTAACGCCAGCTGAACCGTGTCATACGACTCAAACAGCTTTTGGGGTTCAGTTACATAAGCTGAATATATCCTGTTTTCAACACTTTAACACACAGCTGCGACACTAATCTAATCTAATAATGCACCTAATGAAATATCAGCTTCAAACTAACTAATCTGTATAAATGGTGCAATATAAATAAACCGTGACTTTTCACTACGCTTTACTCTCTCATTTAACCCCAACATTTTAGCACTGGGTTTCACATGTGTAAAGATTAATTACTGTGTAAAGCATGAAACAATATAACCCAAAATATTGACCTTAGATTAACAAGTACAAGTGTGTAAAGCCCATCTGATTGGCTAACAGACATTCTTATTCGATATAAAGGTGAAGTATGACATTTTCTGGAGGTTTAAACAGTGTATCAGAGTCACTAATGGCGCTTTTCCACTACACAGTACCAGCTCGGCTTGGCTCGGCTCGACTCGACTCGACTCGCCTTTGTTTGCTTTTCCACTGTGTAAAAGTTGTACCTGGTTTCGGGTACTTTTTTTCGTACCACCTCCGGCGAGGTTCTAATCGAGCTAAGGCGATACTAAAATGTGACGTGAAAACAATGCCGACTGCTGATTGGTCACAGAGAATCTGCGTCATCATTGCACGCGCCAGATGGAGTATCCAAAATAAATAACCCCGCCTTTTTTAAATAGTTTGGCCAGAGATAGTTACTAAACGTACTACTATTATTATGGCAACTCGGAAGAATACGCCGTGGTCAAACGAGGAGGTGCAGACTTTCCTTTGTTTGGTTGCCGAAGAGAGGCTCCAGCGAGAGCTTGATGGGGCAACGAGGAACGAAAGGCGTCGCTATGACGACCGGGTACTATTTGTGGCGGTACTTTCTGCAATGGAAAACGGAGCGAAAAGCGAGCCGAGTCGAGGCGAGCCAAGGCGAGTCGAGTCGAGTCGAGCTGGTACTGGTAATGGAAAAGCGCCATAACAGTCAGGGTAACATTTTACAATAAGATCCCATTAGTTAATGCATTAACTGACATTAACTAACTATGTGCAACTATCGCTGCAGCATTTATTAATCTGTGTTCATGTTAGTTCAAGCGTGTTTTTGAGACTGTCTTTGGTTCACTGTCGGTTTAAAGTGTAACTCTTGCCAAAATTTAACCTAGGCTCTTTTTGTTTATCTACCCGAGTCAAACTTTCGTGTAAAAGCATAATTAGAATGGAAACGCCACTTCTAAGATTGACCGCATTTTCGTTTTAGGTAAAAATGCCTTTTGAAGGGGAGAGCATGGGGGACCTCTATGATAGCATCAAAATCGCTGTTTTTAAAGGGGTCATATAATGCCATTTTTGTACAAGCCAATATGATTCTTTAGGGTCTAAATTAAAAGTTTGTAATATACTTTAATTAAAAATTCTCATTAGTATTGTAAGAAAACACTTATTTTACCTGGTCAAAAACAGCTCTGTTTTCAGCACGCCGTTTCAGTGCATATGACTTTAAATGATAATGAGCTTTGCTCACCCCGCCTCTCTGTTCTGCGCATACACCGTTTGTAACACAATAACACAATAACCACGCGTTGTTCATTATAAACGTGGGATTATGAATTATATTGAGAACGTTGTACATAGAAAACATGCTGTAATGTACCGCATTCATCGTGAAGCGTGCAGCTGGCGATTTGCAAAGATTATATAAATATTAATATAAAGATTAATAAAATGTTACACTCACTTTAGTTCTTCTGAAGGTTCAGCAGGAACACGAATAGGTTTCGATCCTTTATTCAGGTGCAGCTTCTCAGCAAAACCAGCTTTACACTGATCCTCGTTTATAAAGCAGTCCACTGAGAAATGATTCGGCAAACATGAGAGCATTGACGTTGATCGTGGGGAATATTCCCTTCGAAAACAAACTCAGCCACTGCGTCTTCAGCGGTTCGGATTTAGGAACATTAAAATGACTGTGTTCGTTATTACACCCAAGAACAGAACACCACAATCGCTTAGACGCCATTCTGCTCATAGACAGTGCTCCAGCATATCAACAATGACCGCGCCGATCCGCGCAGACTATGATTGACAGGACGAGCGAGGGCGGGTCTGTGTTGAAACTCCTGTGCGGACTCCTGTCAATCAACAATCGTGGGAGGGGCGTCCGTTTTATTGACGTCACAAAAACGAACGGCTCAATTTGAGGCAGGGGAAAACATATAAGGAGATTAAAACAAAAACACTGGATGGATTTTTATCATTATATGATGGTTGTGTACAGACACTGCCAACACACATTTCAGTACAATCAACTTGTAAAAGTGCATGTACCATTATATGACCTCTTTAAAACACTAAGAAGTCAAAAGTAGTCGATCTCCGAATGCGACGTAATGAACTGACTCCATATGAATAAATGTCATGAACTTTTAATTTCACTAACGACAAAACAAATAATTATCTGTGCATTTATATGGAAACAAGCTTTAGGAGCTTTCCATCTTTACTCTCCTCATGTTACGTTGCATTCGGAGATCGACTACTTTTGACTGACAAAATTCCAGCCACCGGAAACCCTAACTGTTAAAGTGAGTCGCCCAATACCTTTCTTTTTAGTAAACTTTGTGTACACAAACAATGAATTCAATGCTCAAGTTCATGTGTAGAGGCCCTGGTTAGTGTTTTAAAAACAGCGATTTTGATGCTATCATAGAGGTGCCCCATGCACTCCCATCCAAAAGGCATTTTTACCTAAAACGAAAATACGGTCAATCTTAAAAGTAGCGTTTCCACCTAATTATGCTTTTACACGGAAGTTTGACTCGGGTAGATAGACAAAAAGAGCCACGTTCAATTTTGGCAAGAGTTACACTTTAACACTTTTCCCGTCCTTCGGATGAGACGTTAAACCGAGGTCCTGACTCTCTGTGGTCATTAAAAATCCCAGGATCTCTTTCGAAAGAGTAGGGGTGTAACCCCGACATCCTGGCCAAATTTGCCCAGTGGCCTCTGTCCATCATGGCCTCCTAATCATCCCCATATATATATATATATACACTAATTGGCTTCATCACTCTGTCTCCTCTCCACCAGTAAGCTGGTGTGTGGTGGGCGTTCTGGCGCACTATGGCTGCCGTCGCATCATCCAGGTGGAGCTGCACATTGGTGGTGGTTGAGGAGATTCCCCCTTCCATGTGAAGCGCTTTGAGTGCCTAGAAAAGCGCTATATAAATGTAATGAATTATTAATTATTATTATTATTACAGTCCCTCCAGAAAAACGCGATTATGCGATCGCTGAATTCAATGCATAATCAGCCAAAGTCCGCATATTTATGCGGGGGTCGCATTTTTTCAAATACTCCGCAATTTCGCCGCATAAATTGCAGATTTCCGCGCAAAATATGCGGGGCTTGCATGATTTCATAATCCCCGCATTTTTCGTCGCAAAAAAGTCACATATATCTTAGCAGAAAGTTGGAAAATGTTGCGTTTGCTTCACACAAGAGCAGCCGTTTGCCCCTGTTGCCATGGGAACGTTATGAATTGACGTAATTACACGACGTGAACATCATCGAAAAGCTGTAAAACAGGAGCACACTTTATTTTTAAATATTTCATTTATTCATTTTTACTACTCATTTTTTTGTAGCATATTCCTCTAGTAAAGCTACAGAACTTGTTTGACTCCTCAATGTTTTGTAAGTTTGATGTGTTTATTAAGGTCTTGTAACGCGTTGTGTCGGGAAGAAAAATAGGGATAGCTCACAGATGAAGTTATTGCAGAGGCCAGACGGACTCACAGAGGCGATTGGCATCTCACAACTAGCACTTTATTCCCTAATCGAACTCGTATAACTGTCTGTCACATGTTCTACCGTCCACATCGCTACTTAATAAACAAAATAAGATAAAAGAAGTAGCATCAAACAGAAATGACCCGCACACATGGGGTGTTCGAGGCGCGCATACAGTATAATACTGCAGACAGTTCAACAGGAGCGCGCAGCTCTT
>CM060605.1:45770236-45800236 GCA_030578255.1 Tiaroga cobitis | reverse complement strand
CATACACACACACACGCGCACACACACACAAACATACACACACGCAAACATACACACACGCATGCCCGCAAACACATACACACACTCTCACATGCACACACACTGACTCACACAAACAAACACTCACACGTCACATGCACACACACATACTAAGACACAAACACACACACACACACACACACACATATACACACACACTCACATGCACAAACACACACTCACTCACACAAACAAACAAACAAACACACACACACACGTCACATGCACACACACACGTAAACACTCATGCACACACACACACACACACACACACACACACACAGAGCTCTGCCTGCAGTTTCATGTTAGACCTAAAGGGAGCAGCAGAGAGCAACACATTTCACTCTGACATCAGATTTCTTCATTTGCAAGCATTTCTATTAATAGTGCTCATTGATCCTGCAGTGTTTGAGCTTCAGACATGAATGATTCCTCAAATCATTATCAAATCAATTATTTATTTACTTATTTATCACTTACCACCACATCAGCATCAAATGCTAGATCCATGGCAAGCCCAAGAGCAATCCAATTTTAAATAATCATAATAACAATAACATTTCAATTAATTGTATACAACCATAACAATATTAAACAAACAAATAAAACATATAAAATAAATAAATAATAATCATACTTTCAAATCTGATTAAAATTCTATTTTAAAAAAATTCCATTCGTGTACTCTCTGTATAAAAACATTGCTTAATATAATTTAAAGCAGGGCATTTAAATAAAATTTACTTTATAGTTTATAGACATTTTATATTAGTTTTTGAGAGACCATTTTATATAATAAATTCTTTTTTCAAAATGGTTACGTCTCGATTCACTTCATATAATTTGTTATGGACACATTCATCCCACCTAGGGTTGGGTACCGAAACGCGGTGCCAATAGGGAACCGGTTTCGACGTAAACGGTAGTAACCAGACCGAATAAGAACGATACCGGTGCTTGAGTCTCTGTGTCATGAGGCGCACACACGCAAAGTCTCTCGCTCTCTCCCTCGTGCGCGCACTATACGGTTTGGAGCACAGTCTGTTCCGCTCTTGCTCGCTCGCTCTAGATTCCGGGAGATTTTTGCGGGCATCAGGGAGCCGTTATCAATATGCGGGAGACTCCCGGAACATCTGCTGACAGCGAGGGGATTAATGAAGATGCCGAAGACAAAACGCTCCAAGGTTTGGCTGCATTTCACGTGTAAAATTACGCGTCAGAACGCCCTTTAGGTGATGGCGCGGGCGCCGCCTTGACGCTCTTACGTCGTCATATTATATTAGCGCGCATCATCTCCTACTCAGATTTCTCTGCCGAAAAAGGAAGCTTGTCGGCAGCGCGAGGAGTTTGGCAGCGAACGCAGCGTCTCGTTCCCTATTCAGAGAACATGGGTTACACCAGTAACCAGAGACGTTCTCTTTCATTGGTTTACTCAAAGCTAAGAAGCTAAGACGCAGTGGGAACGAAATACCAAACTCGCCAAGCTAAGCGCTGCGTAACTAGTACAATGACCAGATAACTCATCAACTCATCTAACTTCACGCAGACAAAACATGGGAACCTGTAGCCATGTCGATATTACCCTGGTTGTAATCTCTATTAATCTCCAGTATTATTACATTGTTTGATACAATATTGTTTTATTTGATATTATGTAAATGTGAATTTTTATTTTATATTGGTTTATTTATTATTACCATATGTTACTTGTATTTATATAGTTTAAAGATTTAAGTTAATATTGTGTCCAGTTTGGCCCTGTAAATAAAGGGGGATTATTTTTTGACAAAGTGTGAGCGGTTTCGTTTTCTTAAGTACCGTTTCAGGCACCGTTTAAGCACCGGAACCGTTTAAAAAATACCGAGTAGGTACTGGTATCGGATAAAACCCAACCGATACCCAACCCTAATCCCACCAGCTGGACACTCAAACACGGTAACACAACTTAAAAATTATCTCTTTTTTCCTGCTCTACACAATTTGAAACATTAAACGCTGACACGAAGATCAAACTAGATCAAAAATACGTCTGATCTTTCACATTTAAGCTTCACAGATACAACAACAACAACAAAAAATAACATGCAAATTCTTTGTACATTAAAATTAGCTGCAAAGAACATCTTCCGAGCCACAAATGCACAGATTCAACTCTAGAAATATATATATATATATATATAACTCTAGAAATCCACCAAATCACACACTGATCATCGGGACACGGGAGAGAAATGATTCAGCATCAGAAAACAGCACTAATGCACACACACACACACACACACAGATGAAGAGTGTGTAACACTAACCTGGAACCTAGAGCAATCCATGAGAGACGGGTCAGAGCGAGATGCGTCTGACTGATGTGAGGCTTACACACACACACACACACACACACACTCGAGCTGGTTTCCGCTGACAGTAAATGCCCTCTTCTCTGTCACTGAAGGCACCTGTCTGTCATTTCAGCTCACACACACACACACACACACACACTGCAGATCTCACAGCAAACCACAGGAAGCTTGACCTGTTTGTGCAGTGCTCAGTCTTTGAGAAGCGCTACCAAAATAGCTCACGGCAAACCTCTGTTCTGATAATAGAGTCATTTCCTGACCGCGCGCTAACTTTACATCTGACACGTGTCATTGACATGAACGGATGATGCCTTTTCATCCAGCCCATGCATGTTTTAATCAGGGTTGTGGTCGTTACATACAACTAATAGCATTTAAAACATGGTAGCACTTTATTTTACAGTCCATGCAGTGCATGCACATACTATATACTTATTATAGTAAATGCAATAACTGGGTAATAACTAGTTAACCTAACCTAACCTTAACCCATGTAGATATTACCAGTACTTTCTTACGCAAGTACACTGTCAGTACATGTACTGTAAAATAAAGGGCAACCGAAAACATTTTCATTACTCAAAATAAAATTAATTTAGTTTCAGTTTAACTACTAAAATAAACTAAAACTAAAAAAAAAATAGAGATTTAAAAAAGCTAATAGAAAATACACAAAAAAAATACTAAAACTTTAACTGAAATTAAAATGAAAACAGAAAATAATAAAATAAAATCTAATTCAAAATATTAACAAAACTATAACAGCATATAGAAATGGTACTAAAATACACTAAAAAAGTAAAGGTTCCAAAAGGGTTTTTTGTTTTGCAGCGATGTCATAAAAAGAACCTTTCAGTGAACAGTTCTTAAAGAACCTTTAGTGAAGAACCTTTCAGTGAACAGTTCTTAAAGAGCCTTTAGTGAAGAAGCTTTCAGTGAACAGTTCTTAAAGAACCATTAGTGAAGAACCTTTCAGTGAACAGTTCTTAAAGAACCATTAGTGAAGAACCTTTCAGTGAACAGTTCTTAAAGAACCATTAGTGAAGAAGCTTTCAGTGAACAGTCCTTTCGGTCAACAGTTCTTAAAGAACCATTAGTGAAGAACCTTTCAGTGAACAGTTCTTAAAGAACAATTAGTGAAGAACCTTTCAGTGAACAGTTCTTAAAGAACCTTTAGTGAAGAACCTTTCAGTGAACAGTTCTTAAAGAGCCTTTAGTGAAGAACCTTTCAGTGAACAGTTCTTAAAGAACCATTAGTGAAGAACCTTTCAGTGAACAGTGCTTAAAGAACCATTAGTGAAGAACCTTTCAGTGAACAGTTCTTAAAGAACCTTTAGTGAAGAACCTTTCAGTGAACAGTTCTTAAAGAACCTTTAGTGAAGAACCTTTCAGTGAACAGTTCTTAAAGAACCTTTAGTGAAGAACCTTTCAGTGAACAGTTCTTAAAGAACCTTTAGTGAAGAACCTTTCAGTGAACAGTTCTTAAAGAACCTTTAGTGAAGAACCTTTCAGTGAACAGTTCTTAAAGAACCTTTAGTGAAGAACCTTTCAGTGAACAGTTCTTAAAGAACCTTTAGTGAAGAACCTTTCAGTGAACAGTTCTTAAAGAACCATTAGTGAAGAACCTTTCAGTGAACAGTTCTTAAAGAACCATTAGTGAAGAACCTTTCAGTGAACAGTTCTTAAAGAACCTTTAGTGAAGAACCTTTCAGTGAACAGTTCTTAAAGAACCATTAGTGAAGAACCTTTCAGTGAACAGTTCTTAAAGAACCATTAGTGAAGAACCTTTCAGTGAACAGTTCTTAAAGAACCTTTAGTGAAGAACCTTTCAGTGAACAGTTCTTAAAGAACCTTTAGTGAAGAACCTTTCAGTGAACAGTTCTTAAAGAACAATTAGTGAAGAACCTTTCAGTGAACAGTTCTTAAAGAACCTTTAGTGAAGAACCTTTCAGTGAACAGTTCTTAAAGAACCATTAGTGAAGAACCTTTCAGTGAACAGTTCTTAAAGAACCATTAGTGAAGAAGCTTTCAGTGAACAGTTCTTAAAGAACCTTTAGTGAAGAACCTTTCAGTGAACAGTTCTTAAAGAACCATTAGTGAAGAACCTTTCAGTGAACAGTTCTTAAAGAACCATTAGTGAAGAACCTTTCAGTGAACAGTTCTTAAAGAACCTTTAGTGAAGAACCTTTCAGTGAACAGTTCTTAAAGAACCATTAGTGAAGAACCTTTCAGTAAACAGTTCTTAAAGAACCATTAGTGAACCTTTCAGTGAACGGTTCTTAAAGAACCTTTAGTGAAGAACCTTTCAGTGAACAGTTCTTAAAGAACCTTTAGTGAAGAACCTTTCAGTGAACAGTTCTTAAAGAACCATTAGTGAAGAACCTTTCAGTGAACAGTTCTTAAAGAACCTTTAGTGAAGAACCTTTCAGTGAACAGTTCTTAAAGAACCTTTAGTGAAGAACCTTTCAGTGAACAGTTCTTAAAGAACCTTTAGTGAAGAACCTTTCAGTGAACAGTTCTTAAAGAACCTTTAGTGAAGAACCTTTCAGTGAACAGTTCTTAAAGAACCTTTAGTGAAGAAGCTTTCAGTGAACAGTTCTTAAAGAACCATTAGTGAAGAACCTTTCAGTGAACAGTTCTTAAAGAACCATTAGTGAAGAACCTTTCAGTGAACAGTTCTTAAAGAACCTTTAGTGAAGAACCTTTCAGTGAACAGTTCTTAAAGAACATTTTTCCTCTATAAAGAACCTTTTTGGAAAGATTCTATGGATGTTAAAGGTTCTTCATGGAACCATTGATTCCAATAAAGAACCTTCATTTTCTGATGTTAATGAACAGAAACTAATGTAGCAGCAGCAAGTGTGTGTATGTGTGTGTGTGTGGGCCGATCTTCCTGAAATAACTCACAGATGCAACTTTGATTTCTGTCTGATGTCACTGCAAAAATGCACTTGTTTTATAAATGCACCACAACAAACCACTATTTACTGTATGTAAAGAACACATTTGCATGTACTAATCAGTCGGCATGCGGGTTTGCAAATGTCATCAAACTGAAGTAACTCATTTAAAGGCTGCTTTATTGCTGAAATCACTTCAGCACTTTACAGATAAATGCATTGCATTGTACAACTTCCAAGCTTTTTATTCAACATAAAATGTGCAATGTCGAAATATGCCAAGAGACAAGCTATTTGGACTGGATGAGAGAAATGTAAGCCATACAACAATACAGGAATATACAGGAATATACATAATAAGCAGGAATATGCATTTGTATAATGTAGAAGAAATATGAAGGAATATCAGCAATGTTGCAGGACTAGTATTAATGCTATAGAAATGCACAGGAATTCTGCAGAAATATACATGAATGCACAGAAATATTACAGAATATACTGTGAGAACATCATTCATTTTGGATGTTTACTGGTGCATTAATTTAGCAGATGCTTTTATCGAAATTCAGGTTTATTTATATTGCACTTTTCACAATGCATATTGTTTCAAAGCAGCTTCTCAGAAAAAGCACGTTTCAACGTTACAGTCAGGAAGTATTCTGTTATCAGTCAGAGATGAGTGTGTCATATGGCAGTAATAATTCAATACAGCTATAAGATAATACAAGTCAATATGTGGTTAGTAAGCATCATGTTTCAAGTTAAGCAGACATAACAAACATGCCAGGCTTGTGATCGTAATCCAAAGCATCTGCCTAATGAATCAATGCAAATGCATATAGAGAAACACTTTTTCAGCGGCGCTGGTTCCGAAGTATTTTTCCCATTCGTTTCTCCCATTGGGATTTCAAAAAAGTCTTTATTGAAGAGTTACAAGCCATGAATCACGCAAATCAGATACGAGGCGAATCGCAACATTACAAACTCTGATTGGAAGCAAAAAAGAATGTGAAAATCAGACAAAAAGACAAGATTGTGTACTTAACCGCTTTAGTAAAGGGAAAGAACTACAATCCCATGATGCATTGCGAACAGCATTATCAAATTAAAAACAGTGAAGAAATATAGAAGTATGTTTCATTCGCAGTGCTTCATGGGAGTGGGCGGAGCTAAAGAGATCTTTTGGCGAGTTTTGCTTGTTTCGACTCTGATTGGTGGAATTTTCTGTAAAGCATCATGGGTAATGTAGTTTTTCACCACATTCCGCTGTTAAACACGACTATTTAAAAAACTAAGCTGAAACAATGTGGGCTGGCTGACGCCTTTAAACAAAGCAAATACCATCGATTAACAACCTCGTAGCTCACAGTAAAGCTGTCTTTAAAGGTTTATAAATTATCATTAAAAATCAGTTTAGCAATGGAGAAAATGAATAAAGTTTTTACTTCTGGAACCCGTCTGTTGCGCTATTTTGTAAGAACAGGGGGAAAAAATCAACAATAATTGTACCTATAGGGGTCCAACAGCTTGGCATGGACATCTTATTTACCCCTAAAAGTTCATAGTAGTACCTTAAGGGTATATATTTCTATTTTAAGGAAGTAAAATGCACTTTTAGTGGTACATAAGCTACAAAGCTGTCATTTTTCCTGACAGTGAATATCAGCTGTGTTTGGTGTGATCTGATCGTTACTGCACATGCTCAGAGAAACCTCTCTCTCTCTCTCTACATATATATATCACATAGATGCTTGTCAGTAAAAGGTGTCTGTAGCTCGAGACGAAGGGTCTGAAATGGCGGGTCAAACGTGACCTTTGAGCGGATAGATGCCTGCGGTTACTGTAGCGAGAGCCCCTTCATCTCCCCTCTTTCTGATCTGACTCAAAGAGACCGTGACCGATCTGAACCGTGACCTTCCACACCATAAACACACACACACACACACACACACACACACACACACACACACAGTCGATGACACGGCTTCTGCTTCCCAGAATTCACTCGTGGTTTACAGGCCCGGCATGAAGTGGTCACCCACGCATCAGTGTTACTAACTAATGCCTAACTAACTAGTGCTCTCTATATATATAAAGGGCTTTTTATTTTTCCCAAAATCCATTTTTCCCATTTATTGTTCTGGACTTTGTTTGAATGGTTAAATTAAATTTTAGTAGTAGTATTTGAATTTATTGCCGCATCATATTCACAGGCTATTTCATGGCAAATGCATTTTTTTTTTCATTATTATAATACACTATTTTAAATATAAAAAATATAATATTTTTATTTTAAATATAAGACATATAATTCTATAAAAGATTAATTAAATGTACATTTGATTGAAATTGTAAAAGTTTTCCAGGGTCCATGTTACAAAATATGTCCTTAAATTTTAGAAATCGAAAATCATGTTTAATTTATTGAAAACATGAAACCTATACAATTTAACAAATTATTTATTTAGCATAAATACATTTATTTAACAAAAATAAAAATGTTAGGGCCCTATGATGTTTTCCCCCGATTCTGTGTTTTCCCCCATTTTAATTTTTCTGGATTCCATTTTTAATGGTTTAGTTCAATTTAAATCATCAAAAAGCATTTAAAAAAAAAAAAATTCTAGCTTTTATTTTTTTCTGGATATAGGATTTAATACCAATTTATTATCAAAAACAGTGGTAATCAAATGAAGGCATAAAACTTAATTAATCTTTTAAAAGTGATCAAATGAAAATTAAACCATTTCTTTAGACTTCAGGTGTAAATGTGCTTCAATATTCACAGACACGAGTACTGCTGATTTATTCATGCAAACTTTGCCAAATTCCATGGAATTCCGCGTCATACTGTAAATTCCATTTTTATAACTGGATTCCGCGATTCCGTCCGCATCACCAAACTCATAGGGTCCTATATAGACAAGCATACTTCCCATAGGCTGCAAGGAAAAGTGCATCTAAAAATGAAAAAATAATTCTCAGTATTAACCCTCAGGTCTGTGTCTAATTCATACACTTTTACTGTAAAAAGCAGCTTGCTATATTTCAGCTTTTTGTTCCAGAATGACGAAAATGTCTGCAGATTTATGGCTTTAATTGAAAGTATGCACAACATTTATTTTTACTGGCCTTGCATATAGGTCGCAAACAGGTGCATGCTGTAAAAATGTGACGTTAAACAGAAAAAGGGAAGAAAAAACAGACTCGGGCTGTTCATTTCCCTTCAACATTAGTAAATAATTATGCTTCGTTTTCTAGGTGCAACAAGATATTAAAACAATAAAACTGAAGATAGCATATTAATGATGCAAACACAAATCATCTCCGGTCCGTCCTAAGCAACAGAGAGCATCATCATCTCTCATATCTAGTGTGTGATCTCAGTCACCTCACCACACACACACACACACACACACACACACACACTATTACTGAACATCCCGCAGTTATGCAATGGCTTTCATACTTAGCTAATGATATCGCAAACCATAACCATAAACTTAGACGTAACTCACAGCTGATATTTATAACTAGCAAAAACATGAAGTAACACCTTGTTTTAAGGTGACGTAGTAGTTACACTACAAGTAGTTAATAGTAATAACTATTAATTATGCATAATTACATGCAACTAACCCTAAACCAAACCCTAACCGTAACTCTATACTAAGTACGTGTAGTATTACTCAGTCAGTACTTATTTACAATGTAACTAAAGTGTTACTGTACACTTTATTTTAAGGTGTCATTGTTACACTGTAATTATAGGCTACATTTAAGTACTGAGTACATGTACTTACTATAGGGTTAGGGTAGGGTTTGGTTGAGGGTTAGTTCCATGTAATTATGCATAATTAATAGCTATTACTATAGTAACTAGATGTAACAATGACACTGTAAAATAAAGTGTTACCAAATAAAGTGTAACCGAACATGATTTTGAGGACTTATTTAAAATTGTTCTTTTCGAGTCTTTCAAATTGGGCAAACTGGTTATGCATTAATAAAACCTGCTCCAACATGCTGCATTAATGCACTATTACATAAATCAGAGAATTCGGTCACAATTAGTCTCTCGGGAAGTGAACAAGTACAGGGCTTATTCTTTATCACTTTATCTCTCATTTAACTGGAACAAACTTGAATGTCAACACTATTAATATGATTCTGAATGGCACATTTTTTCTATGCGTGAATGATGATGAATCATAATACAAGCTTTGGTTTACAGCTCAGATCTTCAAGCTCTCTGCTTCCACATCTGTTAAAATGTAAACACCGCACACTTTCTGCAGTTATTTTTACTAAAATGCAAATCTCCAGCCCAATCTCCAGACCTGAGCGCCACTGAAAACCTCAGGAATGTGATCAAGAGGAAGACGGATGGTCTCAAGCCATCAAACAAAGCCGAGCCGCTTGAGTTTCTGCATAGTCACCCAACATCGATGTGAAAGACGGGTGGAGAGCATGAAAAGCTGGGGTTATTCCACCAAATATTGATTTCTGAACTTTCCTACTTTATAACATTAGTATTGTGTTGTTTAAAAATGAATATGAACTTATTTTCTTTCCATTATTCGAGGTCTGACAACACTGCATCTTTTGTGTTATTTTGACCAGTTGTCGTTTTCTGCAAATAAATGCTCTAAATGACAATATTTTTTTTTTTTGGAATTTGGGAGAAATGTTCTCAGTAGTTTATAGAATAAAACTAAAATGTTAATTTGAACCAAACACATACCTATAAATACTAGTAAAACCAGAGAAAGTGGTCTCTTAATTTTTCCCACAGCATAGTGGTGGTTGATACCAACATACCACATTTTACTGTAGAAATAATACATGTTGTAATTATGACTTTGACATACACTGTGATTTTTGTAAGATTCGAGCTTGTTAAACAGACAGATATATGACGGCTCATGGTAGCCAAAGTTTCCACCAAAACAACTATACATTTGCAGATATTTTGCTGCTGTTAAATCATAATAAATCAATGTAATCTCCTTAAACTACCGTAAGGTGCTTTTAGAATTGTTTCCTCTATTTATGATTTTTTTTCTTTGTATTAGTTATGTATATTTTACCACAGTTTACTGTAGTTAAACACTGTAGTGGGAGAAAAGGGTAATTTGTGTTTCAAAGTAACCGCTGCGCGTCCATTGAACTGAAAACGTTACACTGTTTCATTTTCAAACTCGAAGATTCCAAACAAACGGATACAATGTTGCAAAGCAAACATTCGAATTTCGAACGCAGGGACGCGCGCGCGCACAGTCCGTCCATATCACAGTGTCGCGCGGTACCGTTATATACGCACGCGCTCGTCTCAGAGACCGGTATCCGTGTCGGTCGGTACCGGAGGGTTTGGACACGCAGGAAATGTCGCGGATCTCGGACGGGCCGCTCGGTCTAAAGCGCTTTTCTCTTTGCAAATCAACGCTAAAAACACATACACGTGTTTTATTACCTTGCTCCGGATCTGACCGGACGTGGAGACCTTCCGAATCAGTTTCTGCGGGGACCCGTGCTCCTGCTCCGGTTCACTGTCCGACGACTCGGCCTCAGCAGCAGCAGCAGCAGCAGCATCTACCGCCGCCATCCTGAGCTCCAGCCCCCGGGACTCACACACACACACACACACACACGATCACAGAGACGTGTTCCAGCGGGACCGGCCGCGCAGCGACGCCAACCGGACACAGCGAACACTGCAGCCCCCAGAGAGAGAGAGAGAGAGAGACTTTGACTTTAAGATCACTATTTACAAAAACATTAAATATATAACATTTTTAGTAAAAAGCTATAAAAAAGCAGCTAGAAGGAGCGCAAAGGATTTAAAAAAACAGAGTCTCAAGACGTGAAATAGCATATTAGAAACGCAAACACTCGTTTCTAAAAAAAACCTTTTAGGTCCTTTCCTTTACAATAAAAAAAACTTCACTCATGCATACATTTGAAGACAGCCATCAGAGTCAACATCGCAAATACATCTGTTTATGCCCCATTTATATCTGAAAACATCCAAGTCATTACCCAGCTTGTAAGAGCTAAACTCTATATTAATACGGGCTTTTATTAAAGAGAGAGAAGGAGAGAGCGCCGCCTACCGGCCAGAGGAGCCGTGACAGCTGGGAAAAATACAGTGGCCCCCAAAATATTTGGACACATTTAAAAATGTCCCTGCATTCGATTACGAAAATGTATCAAACCAAGTGCAATGTATCCATATAAAATAAAAAATAAAAAGATAGCATAAGCACACTTTCAATCAAAAAGAAGTAAAATGTTAAAACAATAAGACCTAGTTGAAAATGAAGAAAAAAAAACAACTTTGTGTCTATGAAACTATATAAGTCTGTCTATATATATATGTGTCTATATAAGTGATTTCATACACCACCTAAAAAATACATTTTCAAAAAATGTCTAAAGACACATCTTTTTCGCCAGCACCTGACCAATTAATACTAGCACTAACCGTTTCTATTCTATTCTGATAACAAAACAAGTAAAATAAAAAAAAACCTTGCTATATGTGTACTGTGACTAACTGAGACTTGTTAGCACTTCTAGTGTGTCCCTCTTGTTGGTTTGATTGCTATATTGTTCTCCTCGTTTGTAAGTCGCTTTGGGTAAAGGCGTCTGCTAAATGATTAAATGTAAATGTATCTGTCATGATACTTATGTAGTGCAAAGAAATTTTATTTTATTTAATCATTTAAAGAACTATTCCCATAAAGAATGAATTCAAAATTACAACATCATCCTTTCAGGAAGTGAACAATAAAAGCGTGCCTCTTTTCTTTTCTTATTTTCTTAGAGCAATAAAGCCTGAAATGCAGTTATAGAAGAGTCTGGAACACAACGTGTGTTTCCTGTAAATAACCCCCCTGATGTAATGAATCCAGCAGGACTGAGTGCTGATGCTGGTGGTAAGGCAGCGCATGAACCGTGCACAGAAGCGCAGGACAGTAAACAGGGTCAGGAGCTGGGCGGTGCCGTGAACAAGCTTTGTGTTCCTGTGTCCAGTTTCACATCTGTGTTTCACATCTAGCCAATGCATACTTCCTCAGAAACACACATTAGGATGCATTCCCTCAAATACTTCAATAACACTTTCTTTCTGAACAAACACACAGTGGTTCTCTCTTTCACAAACACACACACACACCTTTTCCAGGAAATCACTCTTTTTACATGCTATAGGGGAGAAAACAGAGATGGAAAACGATCCTGTGCATATGATGTGCAATTAACAGAAATGTTTGTGATTTTTAGTTAACGATATCATAACCCTGCTCTATTCAGTTTTATGTTGATTCAGTTCAGTTCAATAACAGCGTCAATTCAACTTTAAAAGCAGCTCTACAGAAGAAGATAGCTCTGTTTAGTAGAGAATCTGATAAAATGAAAGCATGTTTAATGCATGTTTGCCTAATGAACTAATTGGGGGATTCACATTGATTTCTATTTTTCATTTTTCAAGAAACAGCTGAAAACACACCTCTTCCGATCCACAACCATTAACGGTTACACTTTATTTTAAGGTTTCATTGTTACTGTGTAATTATATATTTAAGTGCTGAGTAATATGAATTAACTACATGTACTTATTATAGGGTTAGGGTAGGATTAGGGTTTGGTTGAGGGGTAGGTGCATGTAATTATGCATAATTTACTGTTATTACTATGATAAACATGTAGCATACACTGTAAAATAAAGTGTTACCCCATAAATTAGGCAGCTCTTTCTATTCTGTTGTGCATTTCACTTGAGCTCAAACTTATACTTATTCTCCTCATGAAATCCTCATAGGTTATAAAGCCTCTGAAAATAGATTTGTCCATCATTTGGTAAAAACGAACTAAAATCACTTTTGCATTAAAGCATCTGCAGTGGAAATCAACGCATGAAATGCACGCTTTTAAATTCACAAATGCTGAAGTATACAGTTACAAAAAAACAGCAACATGACTTAACATTGCATAATGTTCACATTATACGCATAAACCAGAAAGGGATGTGACCTAGCTATTTTTTTTGGTCTTTTAAAAACTATCCTGTAAATAAATAACATCTGTAAAACATAAACAGCTATAACAAAATAGTCAAATAACAATTTTTCACACACAAAAAAAGAGGAAAATAAGCATTTAGTTATTGGTGTTTCTATTCCATTGTAAAGTGGCCTTGGGGTTTACCTTTTGGAAAGGCACAATATATCTAAAAACAAAATAAAATAAAATAAAATAAAATATTACTCATTACTTTTTATTCTGTTTGTATTTTGGTTGAGATGCTCAAAGAAGTAGATGTTTTAAAAGCGGCACAGGTCCGCGGTGTTCCACCTTTGCAGGAGCACAATCTACACTGACTTAATCTTGTTTCTGCGCATTAATCTAGGAAAAATGACACTATCAAAACTGTATGAAATGAATGGCGCAGCTATCACTTTGTAATCATTACAATGTGACGCTACAGCTGTCAAAATAAAAGTTTAAAATAACAAATGCACTGCTGCATTATGGGATACTCTTCAATGCCATAAACAGGTCTGTGACAAGATATTCAAGGTACTATTGTGGCGTTTTCTTACAGAAAGAGTATCCTCTCTGTCTCTGTGTGTGTGTGTGTGTGTGTGTGTGTGTGTTCTGACCTGGATCGTGTCAGAGGACTGCTGTGTTCCCATGCTTCCCTGTAATATTAAGCATCTCCAGAGAGGCATCGACTCTCTCCTGTTACAGTCCTGACGGAGCCGCGCCTGTTATCACACTGCTGTGTCACGCACACAATGGCTTTCTCCTATTTTCTCTCTACTGTATTATTATTACTCATGATATTCTGGGCCTAATGAGGTCGCAGAGAATGGAGAGAGAGAAAAAAAATCCAACTCCCAGTGGCCGAACACACAAGCACACTCGCACAGGTGTGGGTATATAAGATAATAAGTCGATTGGACATCAGAGATTTTTTCACACACTGAGGAAGAGCATGATGCTGAATCACTGGAACATGGTGGGTGATCAATCTGTCTGTCTGTCTGTCTGTCTGTCCATCCGTCTGTCTGGTGATTGCTTTTTATTGATGAGAGAGAAATAGTTACTCAAATTGCTAGATAGTGTCTTTTTCTATATTATTCCTTTGACTTTGTTTTGCGGGTTTACTGAACCAAACAGAACATACTTCACTAAAAGTGTTCAGTTCACTTATAAAGGGCATTTTTGATCATTAAAAGCTTAGTGTTGAACCATTTTGGGGTTGGTCCATTTTTGGCCCATGAGTGTAGGTTTATTGTGTAGTTAAAATTTGTAGAGTAAACCCGTTGCCTTAAAATTATTAGGTAAATAAACTTAATGCTTAATTGAAAAAAAAAAATAAGTTATGTGAACTTGACAATTGCACATTACTTTTTTTTTTTGATTAAGCATGACGATTTTTTTAAGTTAAGTCAACTGATCACTTTTTACAGTGTATAAAGGTTCCAAAAGAACATTTAAAAAATCTTTTGTGGAATGGAAACGTTCTTCATGGAACCATCAATGCCAGTAAAGAACTTTTATCTTTAAGAGTGTTCCAACCACTGAAATGAAACATTCTTGAATCTTTTTAAGACTTTTTTTAAACTAGATTTAACTCTATATTTTTGTCTACAGGACATGAGGAGTATTGTTGGGGTGTTGGTTTGTCTGTCTTTCGGACAGTGTGCTTTTATTCCTGACTTCCGCGCTACGCCGTTAGGATTACAGCCTACTGACAATGCCTCAATGGTGTCACCATTCTCACTGGGAGCACCGGAGCATGATTTATCTTATTGTCAGATGATTCTGGATGCTCCGGTTCCCCCCACTGCGGACCAAGTACCCTGGTACTGCATTTGCTCCGCTTGCTCCGGAAACAGAGGCCAGAAAGGAGACAGAGGCGACCGCGGATTGAATGGTACAAACACTGAGTTAAACTCCATTGTATTTTCTCTGTTGGTTTAATATTGTCAAGGTTTTTACTAACCGCATCTGCTACTCACAGGAGCTCCTGGTAGTCCAGGTCCAAGAGGGCTCACTGGGCTTCCCGGCCGTCCAGGATTCACAGGACGTCCTGGCTTAAAGGGTGAGACTCGTACTATGCATTTCACTTGTGCATTAACAAAGTGCATTTTTGTTAAAAAAAGGCTTAGTGTTTAACCATTTTGGGCTTGGTCCATTTTTTACCCATGAGTGTAGGTCTAGTGTGTAGTTAAAATTTTTAGTGAAAGTTTAGAATGTTGGATGTAAGTCTTGGGAGTAGATAAAGAATGTTGGGTGTAGGTTTAGGAGTGTAGTTAGAAGTTTGCGTTTAGAATGTTGAGTATAGTTAGAAGTTTAGGTTTAGAACGTTGGGTGTAGGTTTGGAAGTGTAGTTAGAAGTTTTCATGAAAGTTTGGAATTCTGGATGTAGGCCAATAGAACAGGGTGCAGGTCTAAGGGGTAGATAAAAGTTTAGGTTTAAATGTTGGGAAGGGTTAGAGATTAGAAATATACCAGTTGGCAAGCAGCAAAACAGACTTTTTGTACAGCTAAAATTACTGGATGACACTGGAAGTCTATCATATTCAAGTTAAGAATGGCTGCATCCGCTCTTATGTTAAAAAGAAGGTGAATTAATCTTGGATGCATTTCCCAAAAGCATCATAAGCTGAAGAAGATCATTGAGACCATTGGATAGCTTGTTATTATCCAACACTGGTGTTAATTTAAATTAATTGTGTCAATCGTCGCAGGTGAAAAAGGTGATATTGGAGATAAAGGTGACACTGGTCCCACTGGGTTTTCAGGACTGAAAGGAGACAGGGGGATAAAAGGTCAGTGAAACTAATGTATTAACATTCACACAATGTCTTTGACGGGCCCTGGTGACCATGTTTGCATACGTGCTTCTCAGGTGACAAGGGTGACCGTGGTCTGGATGGTCCCACGGGAGATCAGGGTCCAAAGGGAGACGATGGTCAATGCCCGGCAACCTGTGAGCCCATACCAGGGGCAGATGGTGCACCGGGTCTTCCCGGCCCTGCAGGTACACGTGGGTTACCTGGGCTGGCTGGAGACCCCGGTCCCAAAGGACTGAAGGGCGATACAGGTGTGCCAGGCGTGCCTGGCGTTCCAGGTGTATCAGGGCAAAAGGGTGACCAAGGCCTACAGGGCTTGTGCAATTGTAGTGATGGTGCTCCAGGATCCCAGGGTCAAAAGGGTGATAAGGGTGATAAAGGAGAATTGGGTTTGACAGGGCCACAGGGTCCGAATGGAACCACAGGACCTAAAGGTAATCAGGGAGATATGGGAATGATGGGTGTGCCTGGACCTTGCTCACCTGCCGTGCAATCTGCTTTCTCCGCCGCTTTACTCACATCCAATCCCCTACCGAACCGCCCAGTGCCTTTCAAACGCTCCATCTACAACATAAACCAGCACTACAACCCTGAAAATGGCGTCTACACCGCCCCTGTCAACGGAACCTATGTGTTTAGCTACAATCTGCAAGTGTCCACCCGTATGCTGAAGGTCGGACTCTTCCTCAACTTTGAGGCCGTGGTGAAGACAACTACGCTAGTTGAAATGAACACCGCCTCTCAGCAGGTGGTGCTGAGTCTGAGTCAGGGTGACTGGGTGTGGGTGCAGGTGAAAGACACCACCACTAACGGCATATACACCAGCACTGAGTCCAGCAGCACATTTACTGGGTATCTGTTGTACCCAGACAGATGTGATGACATGTTTGGAAGAGATTTTACCACCACGAAAGAGTTCCCCAAGACAGAAATCAATTGGTGAACTCCATAAAGCCCCACATCTGTACCCTACGCTCTTAACCTACTCCTTAAACTCTTTAACAACCTCTACATTCTAAACGAGCACACAAATGATTATTTACAGCTTAGACCAGGGGTAGATAACCTTGCTCCTGGAGGGCTACCATTCTGCAGAGTTTAGCTCCAACCCGAATTAAACGTACCTGAAGCAGCTAATC
Organism: Tiaroga cobitis; assembly: GCA_030578255.1. Lineage (NCBI taxonomy): Eukaryota > Metazoa > Chordata > Actinopteri > Cypriniformes > Leuciscidae > Tiaroga > Tiaroga cobitis. The sequence continues at coordinate 45,782,939 of CM060605.1, read as the reverse complement.
GAGGTGCTCAGGTAGCATGCAGGTGTGTTACAGCAGGGTTGGAACTAAAGTCTGCAGGAAGGCAGCCCTCCAGGAGCAGGGTCGGCAACCCATGGCCTAGAGTAGACTTACACCCTAAACTCTTAGTCTACACCCTCAAAACTGTAACCCGAACTGTAAGACCTACACCCAACAATCTAAACTGAAAAATGTATCTACTCCCTAAACCTGCACCCTAATCAATTAACCTACACCCAACATTCTTAACTTTCACCAAAACTTTTAACTTCACTAGACCTATTAACCTGCAGCCAGAATTGTAAACTTTCCTGCAAACTTCTAACTACACTCCTAAACCTACACCCAACATTCTAAACCCAAACTACTAACTACACCTAACATTCTAAACCCAAACTTCTAACTACACTCCTAAACCTACACCCAACATTCTAAACCCAAACTACTAACTACACCTAACATTCTAAACCCAAACTTCTAACTACACTCCTAAACCTACACCCAAAATTCTAAACCTAAACTTCTAACTACACCCAACATTCTAAACCCAAACTTCTAACTACGCCCCTAAGCCTACACCCAACATTCTAAACCTAAACATTTATTTACTCCCAAGACCTACAGCCAAAATTCTAAACTTTCACTCAAACTAAAACTGACCAAGCCCAAAATGGTTAAACACTAAGCTTTTAATTGTCTTAACCACAAATTTGGTAAGGAAATCAGCCAAATTTAAGCAAATGTACTACTTAAAAAGCCAATGCTGTCATCAAAGAATATGGGAAATTGTGTGTGGAATCATGAATCACATTGAAACGAGTTGCATGGTGATGCTCCGGAGAGATACTGAGAAATATAATGCTTTTCCATCACAGTGAAGCATAAAGGAAGAGTGACATTTTAGCTGCTGTTTTACTGTGAAAAGTCATTTAATGCTTTGGAGTACAGAAGAATATTGCAGAATGGCTTGCTTCCCACAAATTCTAAGGAAGAATTATCAGATGCTATGTTTCAACAAGACAATGCTCCTGCTCAAATTGCAAAGGCAACCAAGAAGTGGCTTGTGAACAAGTCCATCAAGCTCATGTTTTAACCTTTGGTCAGAGTCCAAATTTTTAACCCTATAGTGAATATTTGGTGTCACATTAAACTCAAATCAACTGAGAGACATTTTTCATTAACTGTTTGAAGCCATTAACATTGATTCCTCTTCTTCCAGCAAAAAGCTGTATGCAAGTTGGGGAAGGTTATTCTGTGCTAAGTTACTTTATCTATAGTATTTGTGGGACTGCTAATTTCCTGACCAGTGATTTGGAATTAAAATGGATAAGACCATTAAAAGACCACTAAATATTTTGCCATTTTTTGGCTTGGCCCATTTTTTTTGTACACCCAACATTCGAAACCCAAACATTTATCTACTCCCTAGACCTGTACCCAACATTCTAGACCTGCACCCAACATTTTAAACCTACACCCAACATTCTAAACCCAAACATTTATCTACTCCCTAGACCTGCACCCAACATTCTAAACCTGCACCCAACATTCTAATTTTCACTCAAACTTCTAAACTATAAAAAGTGATTAGTTGACTTAACTTTAAAAAAGTGAGGAAACCCGTTGCTTTAAAATTGAGTAACTAAACTTCATGTGTAATTGAAAAAAATTAAGTTATGTGGAATTGACCTACACCCAACATTCTAAAATGTCCCCCAAACTTCTAACTAAACCCCTGCACCCTACGTTCTAGACCCACACCCTGAACTCTTAACCATTATGTTGTCCTCTAACAAGCCTCTAAAATGATCCAGTCTTCCACCTAACCCTAAGTATTTCTATAATATTCTACATTACACATAGATTCTATTTTAAGACCACTCAACGTAGTTTGTTTGTAGAAGTGAACCTTTGGCTGAAAGAAGAGCCGTCTCTTTCTCATGAATGGAATGAATTAGTCCAGGTGGATGTGATCGGTGTTTATTTACAGTGCATGTCTTGTAACTTGATTAACTGTATTGTACCTTCCGTGTAGACCAGTCAGAAGGTTGCTCCCCTGACACAGATGTTTGTAAAGAATGTAAAATGAGCAGGAACGCACCAATCAGCTGTTATATCATCAGCTATTTAAAGGACACACACTGAGGATAAGAGCAAAAATGGGAATGAGAACAGTAAAGCTGGGATGGTTTGCGTGAATAGGTAATCGGAGAGAAGAGAGGCGTTGTCTTACACAATAAAAGTGTTAAACACCTGTTAGAGAGAGAGAGCGAGAGAGAGACTGTTTACGTAGGGCTTATATCTTTTGAGTTTGGATTATTCAGACACACGGGAACCTCTTACGGTGTTGCCTTTACACATTGGGGCGGGGGAGAGGGGGCCCATCCATAAAAATGTTGTCCGGGGCGCTGTGAATTTTAGCAATCAACTTGCAACATTATGACACAACATGAAAAAAACAACAATGGTGTTCATGCTCATGTTCTGTGTATTGATTACCCTTATATTTCCAATAAATTTTAAACTATTCTATAATCTGACTTTTGTGGTTTTTTTTACTTTTTTTTTTACTTCTATCCATGACCTGTTTAAGAATATTTTTATTGAAATATCTCATTTAGAAATTTTCAAATACAACAGAGTGCTGCATGGGATGATGTATATTTGCAGGCCAAGTTAGCCTCGCCTTGGTTTCCTCAAAAAAAACTTTCGGACCACTAAGATTCAGACAAATCATTCAATCTTAATTTAAAATCTACAAGTTGGAATAGTTTAAAAGTTTAAACCTTGAGTTTAAAAGTCTTGTGAGCAGAGGAGTTTTCCTATTTGGCGTGACAATGTTTAAATGGGGCCTATTATGCAAAATTCACTTTTACATTGTTTTTGAAAATATTTCCACAGTGCATGTACACATTGTACATGGTAAAAAATCCCCATAAATCTGGAACAGCGTCTCAAAATGAGCCATTCAGGGATGTGCTCCAATGTGACATCACATGGTAACAGGCCACGCCCATGACTGCTGATGGACTCCGCCCTATTAGCTTAGCTCCACCCCTGAGTGAGGTGAACACAGTCCTGCCATGTTTATCTCCTCGCCAGAGCATTTAACAGCAGCATTCAAGTAAGAAATGTAGTCTTATTAAAGTTAGCAGTGAGCAGTGAGTGATTTTCTGTTTTTCTTTTGTTGTTTAATTCATATTAACAGCATATATACCAGTAGGTACTGTATATTGCGCTGCTTTCACTTTAATACACTTTTATACTTTAATATATGTGAACTTTGTGTGTTTTTGACAGAACCTTGTGTGCATTTGACAGTTTAAGCGCAATAAGGCATGAAAGAGAACCGACAGAAGTTAAGACTGATATGGCTTTAAAACACATGCAGATAATAAACCTTCATGATGATGAACTGCAATGTCACAAGAGTGATCGTGATAGAGATGATAATCAAAACCAAACAGATGTTCTAGCAGGCTCCGCCCTCTTATGGAAAGGGGGCGGGGAGCAGCAGCTCATTTGCATTTGAAGAGACATGCACGAAAACAGCATGTTTTTCCTTCCATTAAAAATAGGCATTTACAACATGGTACAATAAAATATCTGTGGGGCATTTTGAGCTGAAACTTCACAGACACATTCTGGGGAACCTGAGACTTACATTACATCTTGTAAAAAGAGGCATAATATTTCCCCTTTAAAGTTTCAGACGACATTTGTAGTGCCATTTACCCACTTATTTAGCAATTGCCTTTAAGATGCGTTTTAGACATGTATTCTATGTCGTAGAATAACATGAAAACATCTTAAACTTGTGTTAATCACAAAAACTCATTAGAATTATGACTATAGTCATGACTGAAATAATGAAAATCACTAATCTAGTCATAATTCTAATCATCAATAATCTGTAATCTAGTCAATCAGTAATCTAGTCATAATTCTAATCATCAGTAATCTGTAATCTAGTCAATCAGTAATCTAGTCATAATTCTAATTATGCTGCTATTTTGTTATTGTATTAGTTCAATTTATATCATCTGAAACACACTGGTTTGTAGCCCAAACAGTACTTTGCCATTCTTCTACTTATTTACCTATAGCATTTAATGAATAGAAAATCTCGCACATTCACAAGAAATAGCTTACCTCTGCACTGGGGAAAAAAAGGTACAAAATCAAAATGTAGTGTTCAGCCTTGCTTCAACTGTCTACATAAGCGGCATTAAGTGACTGATTTGAAACACTAGTCAGCGGTCCTCAGACCTGACTTTAGCATGATGCTAAGCTAAAAACAACATTCAATAAGCATTGGGACACGCAACGATTGTGTAAAACAGCACATTTTAATTTGATTGATCAGTTTTATTCATCGATTGCTGCCATAAGAATGTGGGCAATGCAAACACAATAGTACAATTGTATGTTAACTTGTGGCTTAAGTCTTTACCACATGTTACACGTTACAGGGCTTCAGTAACAGTTCTGTAATGATGGATTCAATAAAAATGTCCAGTCTTTTGCTCTTTTGGGGTATAGAGATCATGTAGCTGTTTACCTTCACAAATAGTTTTATTTTAGCTGAAAGCATTTACAGAGCAAATTAAACCTCTTTAAAACGTTCACTGCAAAATAATTTGCTATGTAATACATCGATTTGTGACAAATAAAACAAACAATGTACTGTATCTGTTTATCCTTACGGAAAGCTCTAGATTTTTTATTTACTTTTAAACCGAGTTTACACAAGAAACAAGGTTTATTTTAGATAAACTGCTTGATTTTATGGTTCAAAAACAATGATGCATCAAAATACAAATGTTAAGCAACTGTGATTTATTTAACTAAAAGATACACTAAAAGTGTAATAATTTAACTAAAAGATACACTCTTAAAAATGGTTCTCAATTCTTTATGCCAAAAACATTAATATAAGGAGAAATGTCTTAAATTATTGTATAATACTTCCAGGTTTAACAGGTTATTTCATGTTTTTTCTAATTATAAAGTATTTTTATGAGCTGTTTAATTAAAAGTATATTCATAAAATTATCCAATGATGGGAAGTTTCTATCTATGAATAATTCCATATAGAACCATTTCATTTAAGAGTGTATATAATTATTAGCAGTGAATATATGCAGTCATTTATGATTATTCGGCCAGTTTGTTTTTCTTGGCTTATAAGTTCTCGCATTAAAACCCTACAAAATCTCAACATGCATCCACTAATGCTTTATATGCACGATTCTGCCAGCATAAAACACTTATATACGTGTCATCCGTGGAGAAGGCTCTTAAGGCTCAGCCGGAGATTCGTCATCATCGCCGATGATTCCTTTCAGATAAGAGCGTTTAAACTCCTCGAACACCAGGTCAGTTGTGTCTTCACTGAACACACACACACACACACACACACACACACACACACACACACACACACACACACAAGCGTTAAAATCACACAAAGAGACAAAAGAAACTCAATCAACCTAAAAGGCTGATGTAGAGATGAAGAGGAGCACTAAATCAGAAAACGGGAACAAATGTGTTTTATGCCAACGACACACACACCCTTGTTTTGGTGTCATAGAAGTGTTTCTATTGAACGATAACAACAGATTTACTCAAAGAACGACGCTAAACTGGGGCTCTACACAAGAGACGAGATCGGACACTGATATCCGCAATATAACTTTCCCTTCCCAGAGCCAACGCGGATCGTTTATCATCTCAAGAGTGTGTGTGTTGTTAGGAAGTGTACACCACACATTGTGCAACGAACACGTGGAATCAGAGACACGAGAACTCTGTATAAAGGGTTTTATATTACAGCACATTTAGCATAAGCGGTATCACGAACCCCGCTGAATATACACCCTGATAATGGACTATTGCATTGGGAAACACAGTGAAATTCTTACCTCTCTTTAGGAGGACGAGAACAGCGAGAAAACAAAGCAGACAACACTCAGTTATTATCAAGGCAAGTCATACAGCGCTTTATGCAACATGTAAAATCCATCAGTTATGAAACCAGTTCAAGTTCTATGGTTTATGTTCAGTGTTGTTTCAATTCAGTTCAATTATGAAATGAGTTCAAAGCAGCTCTACACAGTAAAACATGATTTTTGATTAATTAACGTTGTAAACAAAGATTATTGGAGTATGTTTTAAAAGATAATACTATTTTCACTTCAAAATTTCCTGTTTAATTCACTTGTTTTTTAGTGTCATCATCATACAGCTCAATTCAGTTCCACATTCGCTCTGATCTGATGCAGTTAAATTACTGAATATTAATTCTCTTCTAATCAAATCCCAAACAAATTCAGAATTATATGAGCTGTGTTTCAAATCCCAGTGACCATTTTACCCAATATATGTGTGATAGAAAGTTTTATGCATATCAGAGTATTGCATCATTAATGCTCACATCAGACTCTATTACAGTCGTGAGTTGTGTGTAGTTTGATTTATGGTTATGATCACTTATGCATCATCATGCTGTTAATTACCTCAGAAGATAGTTGACACATAACGTACTCATTCCTCAGTTTGTAGAAACAAAACTCATGTTTACAGTAATGCATGGAAGTTAATATGAGAGCAATTGTATATAATTTCTTCTGTATATGTTATGGTCCTTTAGCAGTTACTTCTATTCTAATATTCATTACTGATGTAGTTCTTGTAAGTGTAATTTGCTCCATGTACTGTAGTACGACCGTGCATTTGCTATTAACAAATTGGGTTTGTTTTTAGGAACCGATGGATATTTTGCAATCATTTTCTGTGATGAAAATGAATGGCTGTAAAATCACACAAAAATATTTAGGCCTTAATTTAATATTTATGCTTTTGAAATGCACACAAAAATGACCATGCATTTAAATTACACTGTTTTAACATAAACAAACTTGTGATGTACATTTGTAAGTCATGCATAAACTAAATGGGTAAGAAACAGGTACAATTTCTGCATTTAAAATGGCATTGCATAGGTTATTACGACATTTTTGCATGATATATATATATATATATATATATATATTTATTTATTTATTTAATTTTTTTCAGTGTGATCAGCTCACCTGGATCAGGTTTGGGATGCATGAGTTTGAAGGGAACCTCCACAGCAACCTCACTGAAACACACACGATTGCACCTTTACACACTTACACACTCTGAAAGTTGAGAAAATTCTACACCAATCAAAACTCACCTGGATCCAATGACGCTGTAAGTAAAATATGCAGAAATAAAGCCATTAGCAAAGGCTTTCCTCAACACACAGATATGAACCGACACTGAACCTAAACTGGTGTTCACTCACCCCGCTGCATTACACTTCACCACCACCCTATAGGCCACCAACATGCCCAGAATCTCCTTCAAAACCTCATCCTTTACGCTGAGGAGAACAGTGAGATAAAGAAACATCAGGGCTGAAACGTTCAGATTAGCCACATATAGATGGCGAATGATCCGCACTCACATGCTAGAGGAGGCCAGGTTAGTGTCCTCGTGCTTCAGTTTTCCATCCAGAGCGAGTCCATGTCTCTCACGGTTACTGCTCAGTAGAGGACAGAGACTGTACACCTTCTTCAGACTGGTACCAGCGGGCACAGTGTCCCTGTAACACAACAGTGTCATCTTCTTACAGTGACAGTACATCTACAGAACAGAGGCATACCACACTTACTGTGTACTGTTACATCACAAACACAAGACAAATGTTACAATTAATGGGACATTAATGTAACACTCTCACAGTGACATCATAAAGATTCCAATCTGACAGTGACATCATCAAGACTCCATTCTGACAGTGACATCATAAAGACTCCATTCTGACAGTGACATCATAAAGACTCCATTCTGACAGTGACATCATAAAGATTCCATTCTGACAGTGACATCATAAAGATTCCTTTCTGACAGTGACATCATAAAGACTCCATTCTGACAGTGACATCATAAAGACTCCATTCTGACAGTGACATCATAAAGACTCCATTCTGACAGTGACATCATAAAGACTCCATTCTGACAGTGACATCATAAAGATTCCATTCTGACAGGGACATCATAAAGTGACATCATAAAGATTCCATTCTGACAGTGACATCATAAAGACTCCATTCTGACAGTGACATCATAAAGATTCCATTCTGACAGTGACATCATAAAGACTCCATACTGACAGTGACATCATAAAGATTCCATTCTGACAGTGACATCATAAAGACTCCATTCTGACAGTGACATCATAAAGACTCCATTCTGACAGTGACATCATAAAGACTCCATTCTGACAGTGACATCATAAAGATTCCATTCTGACAGGGACATCATAAAGTGACATCATAAAGATTCCATTCTGACAGTGACATCATAAAGATTCCATTCTGACAGTGACATCATAAAGATTCCAATCTGACAGTGACATCATAAAGATTCCTTTCTGACAGTGACATCATAAAGATTATATATTCTGACAGTGACATCATAAAGGTGACATAATGTAATGCACGGTAACGGTGATCCAAATGTTACATATGGAACTAGTGAGCGGCTTATCTAGATTCCAAAATGTTTCTAATCCTATATTAAGAGTAGCAATGAATTCTTCATGGAGAAGTAATACCCAGAATGCACTGCGACAAGCTCAATGAACCAAACGGACCCTTTTCAAATTTCACTATTCTTATATTATTATCAATGTTGAAAACGGTTTATATTTCTGTGGAAACTGTGATACATTTTATTTTTCCATTTTCTCCAAAGATTCCATTCTGACAGTGACATCATAAAGATTCCTTTCTGACAGTGACATCATAAAGACCCTATTCTGACAGTGACATCATAAAGATTTTGCAAAAGTCTTGGCGTGCAAAGCCAAGAAAAACGTCAATCGTGACAATACACTTACAGTACATTTCATTCAATACTGAGGATATGGATGAAAACAAACAGCTCAATGATCCACTTTACCGCGTTTTGCGTGTTTTTATGCTTAAACTATGAAGTCGCGGAGTGACTGAATCACCTCAGAATGCAGAGAACTCATTCGTTCTATTATGTCATAAGAGCATGTGACATTACTGTGACATCACTGACTGTAATAACGGTGTGTTTGTACTCACATGGTCTCATCATAGGCCACAGGACTGATGTATTTGTCATTGGAGTAAAGCACCACACTAGTGACCTGCTCCACTGTGATACGGAGAAACAGAAAACACACTGTAACACACTGAACACACACTTTTACACCAGTTTAGAGTGAGCACTGTGTTTATGTACCTGAGACTGACACGTCCTTCACATTTCTGCTGGAACTGTTGTCGATGTCCACGCTGATGTTGATCATCTCTCCGTGGTAGTAAGTCTGTAACGTACAATCAGATTTATTTACGTTTGGATATGGAATACAGTCAAACCAGAATTTATTCAGACCTTCAACATTTCTCACTTTATCACAGTTTATTTGCTATAGTTTAGAAAATGGCAGTAAAATATGACGAACTCAGAGTTATTAAATCAGTGGATATTTGACCGGTTTTGTCCGTCCTTCTGTTAGACTCTCACAGATGAATTATGTTGAATATCTGTCAGCTGTTAATTTAACTACACAATTAGATAATACCAGTTTAGCTCAACCAATCACCAAGCAATGCTTCATGTTGTTCAGTCTGTGTGTAAAAAGAACATTAGCAATTACAGAAAACACACTTAAGAAAACATGATCAGGTCAAAGTGTCGGAACCATTTTTGGTCCCAAATGTTTAAAAATGTTACTGGTAGTCACTGTATGAAGATTTTTTGAGTATAATATGTCACAGTTTACTTTTATTATTTATTTTGCTCTCCTCACTGTGTCCTGCACACACTAGTAAAAAAAAATAGCACAAATTATATCTGGTGTCTGAATCATTTTTGGTTTCACTGTATATGTTTATGGTTGCACCTCTTGACTGTATATGTTTATGGTTGCACCTCTTGACTGTATATGTTTATGGTTGCACCTCTTGACTATATATGTTTATGGTTGCACTTCTTGACTGTCTATGTTTATGGTTGCACCTCTTGACTGTATATGTTTATGGTTGCACCTCTTGACTGTATATGTTTATGGTTGCACCTCTTGACTGTATATGTTTATGGTTGCACCTCTTGACTGTATATGTTTATGGTTGCACCTCTTGACTGTATATGTTTATGGTTGCACCTCTTTCTCCAGACTGACACGCATGTGCAGCGGTTTATCAGACATCACAAATTCACAGGTGGTCTCGGCCGACGGGACCGCACCACCTTTATCTGGAGCATACTGGATCTTTCTGATGGCCAACCGGACCGAACTCCTGCAGAGAGAGAGAGAGAGAGAGAGAGAGAGAGAGAGAGAGAGAGAGAGAGAGATGCATTTATAGAGAAAAGAGTTGGAGTCTTGATCTTGTAGTTTTGCTCTCAGGACCCTCAAGACCACATGATAATGATCTGGGTCTCAGACAAGACAAAAATCTATAAAAAAAAATAATTTCCTCAACCACTAAACAACACAATATCTACAAGGCTTCTGATTGGCTACAATTTTGCATTTTCTTTTTTATTTCAGTGCGTTAAAATAGTGAGCCTCGCTCTTGGCCTTGAGGTGTCTTGTATTGGTCAGGTTTTGTTCTTTTAGGTTTTTCTTTTGTTGGTCTGGCATTTGTGACTTTTCTCACCTCTTTTGAGCTTTTTCATCTTGATTTTCTGCACAGAACGCCTTCACCTCAAACTCGACTGCACAGCGCTGCACAAACACACACTCAACTCTTACTCCAATTAATTAGACAAGTACATTTCAAAGCATGATTAGTTAAACCATAAAAAAACCATAAAACCATAAAAAAATAATAAATAATAAATAAATCATTCATTACTTGAAATTAGAGCTGCACGATTAATCGTTAAAAGATTATGATCTCAATTCAAACACTCAAGCAATCTTATTCCTTGTATCACTGTATCATTGCATCGTTACACCAGTAGGTGGCGTCAAGGTGACTGTTAAAAATATATTTGCCATTGAATCGTTCACTCAAGAGATTCGTTCAAAAACACTGATTTATCCAGTAATGAAACGTGTGAAGTCTATGAGTGAGTGAGTCATTGAATCATTCATTCAACCGATTAAAAAAAAAAAAGTAATAATGAATATACTAATAAATTCTAATTAATTAAACATTTTGTCAGAGCCTCTAGTAAATTACAATCAGTTGTCTATGCAGAATCGTGGGAGAATTGTGATCTGTATTAAAAAAACATTCTAAACATCAGAATTATGTAGCTTTACTTTAAATAAAATAAATGTAAAAAACATTTCCCATTTTCATTTAGTGCAACTTGATGTACTAAAACTGAAATATTTTAATATAAAAAAAAAAAAAATACAAATGACTAAAACTTTAACCAAAATTTAAAAATAAAAACCTATTCAAAATATGAATAAAAACTACAATAGTTTCAACACACAGAATGTTTGTGGTTATGATGTTTCACCTTTCCTGGGTCTGTGGACGCCGGCTGCAGAGCTACAGAACACGGCAGGTTATCTGGAAACTGAGAGAGAGGACATGCAATCAGAAAAACACATTCACCCACACAAACCCACTTAAACTGCCCCTATTCTGCTTTTTCAGATATGAGTGTGTAATACGGTTGTTTATGAATGTAAAAGATCTATAGTTTCAAATGTCAAAGAACTGCTTGAACTGCTTGAAACGAGTCGTCAGTAACTCAGTCTCACTTCCCGCTGAACCACCGTTGGTTTGTAACTAATTTGCATAATGCCAGTCTGTGTTCTTGATTGGCTGAACAGCGTCTCTAAGCCCCGCCCTCAAACACTGTAGTGTATCTGAGACTGGAAGAGTTCGGTTCGTGTTGTTCATGTGGAGAAGACGCTGTTTTCTGCTGACAAAGCAAATCCACTGTGATGAGATTGATACGGTGAAACCCACGCCATCGTCACCAGTGTTGTAATGTAACGGAGTACAAATACTTCGTTACTGTACTTAAGTAGAAATTTCACGTATCTGTACTTTACTTCGCTATTTAAATTTATGTCTACTTTCACTTTTACTCCACTACATTTCCTAGATAAAATGTATACTTTTACTCCGTTATATTTCCACGGATAATCTTCGTTACTCGTTACTATACAATAAAAATAAGAAGAAATGTGTGCGACTGCAATAAGGGAGGTTTGGCGAATCACTGCTCCTAGATTGCATTACGCACGCTCTGCACGCTCTATTTCTGCGTAATGCTCGTTTGTTGCCAAAGGAGGAGGAAGCACAACTGAAACCGCCATGGAAGCACCTACTGGAGGACCGGGGGGAAACTCCTTTTCCTTGATTTACTGAAGCCTATGTGTAAAACGCATTTGGAGCTGCACAGCTAGCACATTGAGCGTCTAGCTCGCTCATCGGCTGTGCTGCGGCAACTGCATATCCAATGGCGCGGGCGCCTCTGACGTGCGACCAATGAGCTAGCCCCACGTCATTACACGTCAGAGCCTGCTAAGGGGGCGTGGCCTTAGCCTATAGAGGGAATGCATTAACGTCACTTCCCCGCCGGAACACGCCCCCCTCAGCGGGACTGAGTGGCAGAAGAGCTGCTGCGTGGCTGGAGTTAATAGGGGAAACTGCGTTAACGC
>CM060605.1:45742736-45762736 GCA_030578255.1 Tiaroga cobitis | reverse complement strand
GTTTTACTAGTGGATCTAGTAGTCAGTTAGTGTCACACACACACTAAGGTTAATAGTTAATGGAACACTGGATCGACCAATCAGAAGACAGGACTGGAACGTTCCATTTCATGTTTATTGCTATTTAGAGAGAGAGAGAGAGAGAAGAGAAGAGAGAGAGAGAGAGAGAGAGAGAGAGAGAGAGAGAGAGAGAGAGAGAGAGAGAGAGAGAGAGAGGGGTGGTGTAGTGGGTTAGAGACCGGCTGATACACCCAGAGAGAGAGAGAGAGAGAGAGAGAGAGAGAGAGAGAGAGAGAAGAGAGAGAGAGAGAGAGAGAGGGAGAGAGAGAGAGAGAGAGAGAGGGGTGGTGTAGTGGGTTAGAGACCGGCTGATACACCCAGAGAGAGAGAGAGAGAGAGAGAGAGAGAGAGAGAGAGAGAGAGAAGAGAGAGAGAGAGAGAGAGAGAGAGAGAGAGAGAGAGAGAGAGAGAGGGAGAGAGAGAGAGAGAGGGGTGGTGTAGTGGGTTAGAGACCGGCTGATACACCCAGAGAGAGAGAGAGAGAGAGAGAGAGAGAGAGAGAGACACTGAGCGCTGGGCTGATAAACCGATCTGTGATAGTCAGTGTCAGCAGTCTCAGTCTCAGTGCTGATGTCAGCGCACAGATTACACACAGAGAAAAGACCCTCTTATCGCTCGCCGTCTCACGTACACACACTCTGAGCGGCTGTCAGGGTCCGAGAAACCCCAGACAAACTCACCAATTACATTACTAATTGATATACCTTGATGTATTAATTTTCAAACAGTAACACAGAGCTTTTATTTTGACGAGTTGCCGGTAAATAAAAATATGCGCTGCTGGTTTCAGAGTGAAGCTCGAAACTTTCACTGCATCCGAAATCGTGCTAGGAACTATATTTATATTTATATTTGACATACACATCTGCAACATAATCAGATCTCATCGTACGAAAATACACCGCGTTTCCGTTACCCTTCAAATTGCGCGAATTGAAATAGCGAATTGAAAATGCGCACAATGGAAACATGTCAATTTCGCGAAAACTCCCGTTTATGGTAAAAAAGTTTTTACGCTCGCATGAGGTTTTTCAGGCAATTCTAAAAAGGAAATTTTCGCAAAACTGCAATGGAAACAGTTTTTGCGCATTTACAGTCACATGACTTAGATGACGCGGTGTGTTTGGACAGAATACGAGACAGAGTTCTTTATTAAATTCATAAAAGACAAAAGAATTACAGGAATACTGGATTCTAAACCACAAAGAAACGCCACAGTCACGAGGAGAAACACAGAGAAACTCCTCAAATGTGCCGTTCACAGTATAAGGGGCTTGCCATTAATGCTTGGATAACTATGGAGCTAGAATTGTGTCTTTATTACATGCGAGAAAATAAATGATCTGAGAGAAAAAAAAAAAGTTTGAGAGAAAAAGTTTTCATGCCAATAGCAAAAATAATAATATTTGAGACTAAAAAAAGTTGAGAGAAAGTATTTTCTCATAGAACATAAAAAAATATTAATTTGATTTTTTAAAAATTATTTCTGAGAAAAGAATCTCTCTCAAAATACTTAGAAAAAAATCAGTTTGAGAGAAACACTTTTGTTTTCACACTGATAGCAAAAAATATATATTTGAGATTTTTTTTCAAAGTATTTTGAGAGATTTTTTTCCTCAGAAATAATAATTTAAAAAAATCAAATTTAATTTTTTTTAATGTTCTATGAGAAAATGCTTTCTCTCAAAACTTTTTTTAGTCTCAGATATTATTTTTTGCTATTGGTATGAAAACTTTTTCTCTCAAAAATATTTTTTTCTCTCATGAAATGCTTTTTTTGCTATCAGAGTGATAACTTTTTTTCTCAAACTTTTTTTTTCTCTCTCAGATCATTTATTTTCTCGCATGTAATAAAGACACAATTCTAGCTCCATAGATAACAGGTCACGTCTCCTTCCATTAATAATAATAATAATAATAATAATGTCTAGTGCGGCGGCTTTGATATAAACTTCCCAACGTCCGTCGCCATGATGTTTGGAATGACTGATCGCGAGAAGAAAAAAAATCATGTTTTAGTCGCATAACATCGGTTAATGGAAACGCCTTTATTTCGCAATAGTTTTTTATCGATATTTAAAAGGAAAAAAAAAATCGCAAAAGTTTTGCGCAAATCTGTAATGGAAATGCGCCTACTGTCAGTTTATGGGCAAATCTCACGAAAATGGTCATGTGATACCATTAAGAAAATACATGTGAAACTGTAAAAATTAGAATATCGTGCAAAAGTTGATCTATTTCAGAAATTCAACTTAAAAGGTGAAACTAATATATTATATAGACTCATCACATGCAAAGTGAGATATTTCAAGCCTTTATTTATGATTTTGATGATTATACAGCTTATGAAAACCCCAAATTCAAAATTAGAATATTGTTAAAAGGTTTTCATAAGCTGTATAATAATCAAAATCATAACAAATAAAGGCTTGAAATATCTCACTTTGCATGTAATGAGTCTATATAATATATTAGTTTCACATTTTAAGTTGAATTACTGAAATAAATGAACGATATTCTAATTTACCAGTTTCACCTGTATAGGTTGTTTCTTTTTCTCACATGCATGGACTCTGCGAAGGCGCGTTTAAAACGCTTTCCAGACACAATAAAGATAAATATGACTCACTCTAATCGACATGACGTTCCAGTTTTTAAATCCAAGAAAAAGACAGACAAATGCATGTAACGTCTCACACATTTTATGGTGTGCAAACATTAAGCAGACATATACAGAGACCTCATATACATTAGCGACAATTACCTTCCACAGTCCGTTGAGCGATACAATAGTGCCCACTCTCAGCCCCACCCAAAAAATGATGGGCGGGGCTAAACGCAAGCCACACCCACAATGTATCTGAGGGGGGTGGGGCTAAATGCTAGCCACACCCACAAGTCATCCATGAAGTGTGTTGTCCCCTCCACCCCCTATCTGAAACCAAGTGCACTTGTTGGGCACCTTAGACTCCAGCATTGAGCGTCGGGGACGTGAGTGTTTTAAATCGAGCTAATGTGATCGCAGACACATCAGTTATAGTGTTAGACATCGAGTGTGAAGGAGCATTACAGTCATTTGTTTGTTTTTAACCAAGTGCAAATGTCACCAGTTCCACTGCTGGCGTCAGGGCACATAACAAGTGCACTTGTTTTCCGTTGCAGAAACAGCTGAGCAGAGTTACAGTATTTGAAACAGACATCATGCTCGGAGGATATGAGCTTGTGTGCATCGTAAATAAAAATTAAATTAAAATAAAGATCAACAGAGCATCGTTTTCTTCACTAAAACACACATTCAGAGTCACTGCATACATCAAACGTTCACCACACGTTCACCACACACACACGGTCATCCAGGACCCGAGGGGAGGGGCTTATGATAACGAGCACTGTGATTGGGTGAAATAAGATGTGACACGCCCTCATTATCAGTTGTGTCAAATTAAACGTGTCTATAAATCATTCAGAGTAATTCAAATAAACTATAGGAGGGAATCGTGGGAAATACTTCTGAATGTCTTATGCACGGCAAACCAACTTTTTGAATTTTGAATGTGACAAATAATCATATCTCATCACACAAAAACAGACACAGTTGGGCGTTTGTGTAAATCTCACAAAAAAGGTCAAGTGAATCAAAATTACTACATTTTGCATAGAGAAAATAAAGCCTGTTTTTTTATTTTTTATTAGGATTTTTATTATTTTATACATGCACATTTTTTTTATTCAAACACATTTTTGCCCCAAAATATATTACTGTAATCTAAAAAAAATAAAAAAACAAAAATTTCTCATTACGGTGATGATGTGGGAAAAATAGCAATTATAATATATATTTTTATAATATAATTATATAATAACAGCACATGTTCTGGCTTCAGTTTATGCAGATTCTAATCAATAAAAGCCCTTTGTGGACGACGTCATAATCCTTACTGTATTACAGTATGAGAATTAATTTCTCATTCATGACAATGGCATATTTTTAAGTGCATGGAGGTTAAATGTGCTTAAAAGTAAAAAAATGTCAATGCAATTAATCATATAAACAGAAATCCTGCATGTTCTTTAAGCAAAATGTGAGACATTTCTTTGTAAGATTCATCCTAAAGAAAATTGGGTTCCTGTTCAATTCATTTATGATATTCCAGTTTATAAAGGATTTCCAGCACTCCAGGAAAACTGTTTTGTCACACACACACACGCACACATACGCACACACACACACAGCTTAATGACCTGTATCTGTATAAGGCAAAGCATAATCTCCCAACAGTAAATGCACACAAACACACACACTAATTTAAAGCCGTGTTAAAATAAGCAGTAAGAGTCGTGTAGGACAACGAGTCATTTGCATAATCTTCATTGTCCCACATCTAGTGTGTGCGAGACAGTACAGGAAAGCCGATATAATTATATTCATGTATAATTACGTGTGCGGTGCTGCCCGATCGTACAGGCAGGCAACACACACACACACACCCGCAGGTGGCCAGACAGATGGCATTGTGGGAAAGGTAGTTCAAGAGGCCAGTGGGACGTGAGGGTGGGCTCACTTTCTTTCTGTGTTTACAGTCCGTTTCAACCAATCACTGATCACATGTCAGACCAAAGCACGGCCTTGCTGCCTTTCTCCACGCTGGCCACGTACGCCCCCGACGGAGACCAGGACACCGCGTTTATGGCAGAACTGCAAACAGGACGGAGAGACAGGACGTTTATGAGAGCCGCCAAGTGTGGAGGGGGAAACACAATGGAAAATGAAACAACAATTTGTAGGTTTGCCATTTGTACAGCTGTAAGTTGTGTGTGTCCACACGAGGCTGTGTCCGTTTGTGTG
This sequence comes from Tiaroga cobitis, assembly GCA_030578255.1. Classification (NCBI taxonomy): domain Eukaryota; kingdom Metazoa; phylum Chordata; class Actinopteri; order Cypriniformes; family Leuciscidae; genus Tiaroga; species Tiaroga cobitis. The sequence continues at coordinate 45,757,830 of CM060605.1, read as the reverse complement.
TGTGTGTGTGTGTGTCCGTTTGTGAGTGTGTGACTGTGTCCGCGTGAGACTGTGTCCTTTGTGTGTGTGTGTGTGTGTGTGACTGTGTCCGCGTGAGACTGTGTGACTGTGTCCGTTTGTGAGTGTGTGACTGTGTCCGTGTGAGACTGTGTCCGTTTGTGTGTGTGTGTGTGTGTGTCACTGTGTCCGCGTGAGACTGTGTCCGTTTGTGAGTGTGTCCGCTTGAGACTGTGTCCGTTTGTGAGTGTGTGTGACTGTGTCCTCATTGTGAGTGTGTGACTGTGTCCGTTTGTGAGTGTGTGACTGTGTCCGCGTGAGACAGTGTCCGTTTGTGAGTGTGTCAGTGTTTCCCCTACAATGTATTTAGCAGCGGCGCAGCGCCGCCACTGGATTTTCAGCGCCGCTGCAAAATCTTCACATGATCCACTTACACACCTAAAAACACTGAGACACGGCGACCGCCGGCTCTGCTAATGCGGTGGCTCTGAATCCACTTGTTGACAAGAAAGGAGGAAAGAGCCACATATGGAAATATTTTCGATTAGGCTAATGTCACGTTGCCATAAGGGGCCGTTCACGTAGCGTGTTTTTCTGAGCGTGCACTGCAAATTCGTTATTTCAAATGTAGGCGCGCGGGAAGCGCGATCGTTTCTCCAGGCCGCCTCTGTTCATGGTTGCATAGCAACGACAGACGCCACGGGAGAGAGCAAGAGCTTTTAGAAAGGAGAAAGCGGCTCTCCCCATGAGGACGAGGAAGTAGCAGCAAAGAATTAATTGATTTCTAGCCCTTGCATTAGCTTTACTACTAGATATATTTATGGAGATGAGAAATAAAAAGCCGCCCTGTACAGCTATGATCAGCTGTTCGGCCGAGCTGTCGATGTTGTTACGGAAAGGCCAAAGCTGATCGGTTGGTTTTTGTCACATGGCGTGTTGAGATGAGATGTTACGATGTTTTCATCTCGCCACGTGCGCCTACAATTGAAAGAACGCATGCAAAAACGCGATATGTGAACGGCCCCTAAAGTGGACTCGGGTGCGGTTGTATCCGGGTAGTTTTACGAGCAGGAGTACATGAGCACAGTCTCGGACCGACACCCGAGTGCTGTTATTAGTCCGCTAGAAAAGCAGTTCTAGGCTTATTCTTGGCTGGATAACTCTTTTTGGATAAGTCTTTTAAAATGAAATACGAACACAGTTTTGGATTAAATAAAGGTACAGTCAAGTCAAATAAAACACTTGATTGTTCATGTTTGTTCACTTCATTCATTGTGCATTAAATAATGTTAACTTAAAACTTTTGATTTTAAAAATGTTAAAATTAAAAATGTAAAAAATTAAGTGCTCACAGATTGGGTGTGGCCTAAAATTTTCAATAAATTATAAATAATCTTTTTCTGGGTTGTGCCATTTCATTTTTCCCCCATCAATATCTACCTTATAGCTGAAAATGAACACAAAATAAAAACGTGAAAAATCCTGTCTAAAATTATAAAATGAAGGTTTCTGTTTGTGACCAGTTCAAGGTGCGTGCTGCAATAATCACCTTGAATCTGTTGATGGTATGTCGTATTTGTATGTCTCAAAATGTCAATTTTTATCCACAAAACTTGCCAGAAGTCATGGTTTAAGGGGTTATTTAAAAATAAAAGTTCTTCCAGAGGTACATGCCCCCAGACCGCACCTTGGTAACATGGTCCGGCACGGGACAGCACCGCTGCTGGAAAAATTTCTAGGGGAAACACTGTGTGTGACTGTGTCCGTTTGTGAGTGTGTGACTGTGTCCGCGTGAGACAGTGTCCGTTTGTGAGTGTGTGACTGTGTTCGTTTGTGAGTGTGTGACTGTGTCTGGGTGAGACAGTGTCCGTTTGTGAGTGTGTGACTGTGTCCGCGTGAGACTGTCCGTCTGTGAGTGTGTGACTGTGTCCGCTTTAGACTGTGTCCGTTTGTGAGTGTGTGAGACTGTGTCCTCATTGTGAGTGTGTGACAGTCTCAAGCGGACACACTTACAAACGGACACAGTCACACACTCACAATGAGGACACAGTCTCACACACTCACAAACGGACACAGTCTAAAGCGGACACAGTCACACACTTACAAACGGACAGTCTCACGCGGACACAGTCACACACTCACAAACGGACAGTCACACTCACAAACGGACACAGTCTCAACCAGACACAGTCACACACTCACAAACGGACACGGTCTCACGCGGACACAGTCACACACACACTCACAATGAGGACACAGTCACACACACTCACAAACGGACACAGTCACACTCACAAACGGACACAGTCTCAACCAGACACAGTCACACACTCACAAACGGACACTGTCTCACGCGGACACAGTCACACACTCACAAACGGACACAGTCACACACTCACAATGAGGACACAGTCACACACTCACAATGAGGACACAGTCACACACTCACAATGAGGACACAGTCACACACTCACAATGAGGACACAGTCACACACACTCACAAACGGACACAGTCTCAAGCGGACACACTTACAAACGGACACAGTGTCCGTTTGTGAGTGTGTGTGACTGTGTCCTCATTGTGAGTGTGACTGTCCGTTTGTAAGTGTGTCCGCTTGAGACTGTGTCCGTTTGTGAGTGTGTGTGACTGTGTCCTCATTGTGAGTGTGTGACTGTGTCCTCATTGTGAGTGTGTGACTGTGTCCTCATTGTGAGTGTGTGGCTGTGTCCTCATTGTGAGTGTGTGACTGTGTCTGTTTGTAAGTGTGTCCGCTTGAGACTGTGTCCGTTTGTGAGTGTGTGTGACTGTGTCCTCATTGTGAGTGTGTGACTGTGTCCGTTTGTGAGTGTGTGACTGTGTCCTCATTGTGAGTGTGTGACTGTGTCCGTTTGTGAGTGTGTGACTGTGTCCGCGTAAGACTGTCCGCTTGAATGAGTGTGTGTGTGTCTCCATCTGTGTGTCTCTGTGTGTCTGTGTGTGTGAGTGTGTCCGTGTGAGACTGTCCTTGTGAGTGTGTGAGTGTGAGACTGTCCGTGTATGAGTGTGTGTCTCTGTCTGTGTGTGTCTCTGTCTGTGCGTGTCTCTGTCTGTGCGTGTCTCTGTCTGTGTGTGTCTCTGTCTGTGTGTGTCTCTGTCTGTGTGTGTGTGTGTCTCTGTCTGTGTGTGTGTGTGTCTCTGTCTGTGTGTCTCTCGTCCTGCTCACCTGTGACCCTTATCAAGAGTTTTGTCTAGTTTTCCTGTTAGAACGTTCCAGATGTACAGAACGCCGTCTGCAGAACCGGCCGCCACGTAACTCCCGTCAGGACTGAAAACACAAGCACATTTGAGAGTTCATTTTACAGTGCAATTGTAATATACAAACAATATATTATGAATATATCCATATAGAAATTAGCTAATATATTTCTGTCATACATTTTGTATACCTAGAGTTAACACTAATAATAACAACTTCAAATTGCAATTTTTTTTGTTAGCATTCATGCAGCAATATATATATATAAATTATTTTAAAATAAAAACAAATCAAAATTAAACACTTACTAAAATCTATTTACTTGCATGTCATGTGATTGTTAACAAACATCAGAGAACAGTGAACATGCAAATGTGAAGTTAAACTATTACATTTTTATATATATATATATATATATATATATATATATATATATATATATATATAGGACTTTAAGTAAACATTTTACGTCTTTAATGGTTTTAGCTTATTTAATTGTTAAATATTTGTCAAAAAACACATCTGTGTGGCTGAAAAGACCCAAACCAGCCTAATTATACAGGGTTTCCTCAAGACTAATTATTAAGGGAACCCAGGATCTAGTCTGTTTTGAAAATGTGAATAACAATATGAAGTGAAACTCGTGCACACTGCGGCTCAAACCTGAATGTGACCCTGGTGAAGTCAGAGCCGCACTTGAATCCTTGAGCACTGCAAAAACATGAGGTTTTTTAAACAATTTTATTAGAAATTCTGATACAACAGACAGTAAAAAAAAGGTAATTTACAATAAATAAATAAACTATTATACATAAAGTGTGACGTACTTGAAGGTCTGTCGCACTGCATTACTGCGCAGGTCGATTATTTTCACCAGGTCGTCCCGAGAGCAGGTCAGGAGGTCGGTCCGGTCGTGATTCAGATCCAAAGACGTAACGCGTCCCAGCAACTCCAACTCGTGCACGATACTCTCCGCTCTAAACACACACACACAACATTAGTGACTGAGCCACTGAACGAGACTTACAAGCACAAATCTGAGCGCTGGGATCCAAATCCCGACTCGCCTGATGTCCCAGAAACGAACTTTCTTGTCGAAGTGTCCGCTCATCACACACTGCTCCGTGCAGACGATGTCATTACAGCTAGAGCCGGCAAACACCGTCTTCATGCCTGAGAAGAAGAGTTCGATTGGTCAGATCATTCATTTTAAGCAACTAGCCATTTTAACAAGTACAATTTGGTGTAAATTCGTTAAGGCACAAATCCATGGGAGCTTGTTTCCGCCGAGGAATGAAATTTTTTTTATTTTATAAGAATTTATTTCTTAGAATCGCACATTTATTTATAAGTATTCACAATTAATTTCTTTATTTCTCAGAATCACGGGCTTTGTTTCTGAGTATTGTGACTTTATTTCTTAGTATCGCGGCAATTTCTTAGAATCGCAACTTTATTTCTGATAATTGTGACTTTATTCCACAGAATCGCGGCAATTTCTTACAATCACGACTATATTTCTCAGAATTGCGACTTTATTTCTGAGCATCGCGTCTTTATTTCTTAGTATCGCAAATATTTAGAATCGCAACTTTATTTCTGAGTATTGCGACTTTATTCCGCAGAATCGCGACAATTTCTTACAATCACGACTATATTTATCAGAATTGGGACTTTATTTATGAGCATCGCATCTTTATTTCTTAGAATCGCAACTATTTCTGAGTATTGCGACTTTATTCCACAGAATCGCGGCAATTTCTTACAATCACGACTATATTTCTCAGAATTGCGACTATTTCTGAGCATCGCATCTTTATTTCTTAGTATCGCAAATATTTCTTAGAATCGCAACTTTATTTCGGAGTATTGCGACTTTATTCCACCAATTTCTTACAATCACGACTATATTTCTCAGAATTGCAACTATTTCTGAGCATCGCATCTTTATTTCTTAGTATCGCAAATATTTCTTAGAATCGCAACTTTATTTCGGTGTATTGCGACTTTATTCCGCCAATTTCTTACAATCACGACTATATTTCTCAGAATTGCAACTATTTCTGAGCATCGCATCTTTATTTCTTAGTATCGCAAATATTTCTTAGAATCGCAACTTTATTTCGGTGTATTGCGACTTTATTCCGCCAATTTCTTACAATCACGACTATATTTCTCAGAATTGCGACTATTTCTGAGCATCGCGTCTTTATTTCTTATAATCGCAACTTTTTTCCTGAGTATTGCGACTTTCTCAGAATCGCTAATTTATTTCTGCCTATTCTAAATTTATTTATTTATTTCTCAGAATCATTCTTTATTTCTGAGTATTGCGACTTTATTCCGCAGAATCGCGGCAATTTCTTACAATCACGACTATATTTCTCAGAATTGGGACTTTATTTATGAGCATCGCGTCTTTATTTTCTTAGAATCGCAAATTTATTTCTTTATTTCTCAGAATCGCAACTTTAATTCTGAGTAGACTTCATTTCTCAGAATCGCATCTTTATTTCTTAGCATAGCGAATATTTCTCAGAATTGCGAATATTTCTCAGAATTGTGACTTTTTTCCCGAGTATTGTGATTTATTTTGCAGAATCGCGACTTTCTCAGAACCTCAACTTTATTTCTCAGAATCTCAAATATTTCTGAGTATTCCGACTTTCTCAGAATCGTGAATTTATTTCTGCCTATTTGAAATTTCTTACGATCACGACTATATTTCTCAGAATTGGATTTTTATTTACGCCTTTATTTATTAGAATTGCAACTATTTTCCAGAGTATTGCGACTATTTCTCAGAATCGCGAATTTATTTCTGCCTATTTGAAATTTATTTCTTTATTTCTCAGAATCACAACTTTTTTTCCTGAGTATTGGGAGTTTCTCAGAATCGCAACTTTATTTCTCAGAATCGCAACTTTATTTCTCAGAATCGCAACTTTATTTCTCAGAATCGCATCTTTATTTCTGTGCATCGTGTCTTTATTTCTTAGCATAGTTATTAGCATTGCGACTTTCTTCCTGAGTATTGTGATTTATTTTGCAGAATCGAGACTTTCTCAGAACCACAACTTTATTTATCAGAATATTTCTGAGTATTGCGACTTTCTCAGAATCGTGAATTTATTGATTTCTATTGCGACTTACAATCGCGACAATATTTTGCAAAATCGCGACCATTTTTCACAATGGCGACTTTATTTCAGAATGTTGCAACTTTCTCAGAATTTGTGACTTTCTCAGAATTGCAACTTTATTTCTGATTATTGCTATATTGGAGTATTTATTTCTCAGTATCGTGGGATATGGACTCACAATTGTGAGAAAAAAAAGTTGAATTCTGAGATAAAACGTCTCAATAACCTTTTTAATTTCTTCATTCCCTGGTGGAAACAAGCTTCCATACAAATCCCATGTTCTTCAGAGAAAATATTTATTTAGATATGTTCAATAAACCATCAACTACCATAAAATGTACATTTTTACAACTACCCACTTTTCACATTTTAGTTTAGACTAATGAACTAGTATTAAAATATACATTTGTTTTATTTTATCAATTGAATTAATATTATTACATTATTACTTAGTTTGTCACCCAGAAGTGGACAAACAACATTCTCTAAAGGTTAACCAAAAATGTAATAATATTACATATTATGCCCCATTTTGCATAATATTCATGCATAGTGGCATTTAAGAAAGAGTATAAGAACTAAGAATCTCTTACAGACTTTGCTGCGTAAATCCCAGAGCTTGAGCGTTCGATCGTAACTGCCGGAGACGATTCGAGCGTTGTCGAGGAGAAACCGAGCAGATAAAACCTTCCCGCTGTGACCTGTGAGTGTGTGCTTTGGGACAAGACAACAACAATCAACCAAACAGGCATGCAAACAATTGTTTCTAGCAGTAACTGAGACTGAATTCAGGTCTCAGTGTGATTTGTGAGATCAGCTGACCAGCCTCCTTCAGTCCTGCCCTCATGTGTGTGTCGTGTGGCTGTGGGATGTTGCTATCAGAGTCTCACGTGATTCTTTAACGAGACTCTCATTCAGCAGAAACACCCATAATATCAGCCACCACATCAAACCAGTGATGCACAACTCGAGCATGCTGGGAAAATGACTAGGGCTGGCTGAGAGGGATGAAGGGACTGGGAGGAGATCTGGATTTCAGACCTTTTACATCACATCATTGACCTTTGATCCATCAAATAAAGCTTAGGGAACTTTAAACATTGATGTTTACTAGCAGTTTGCAGTAAATCTCAGGACAATAGCCATGTATGGCAGTATTTTATTTTATTTAGAAAAAAAGAAAGCATAACTTGCATGGATATAATGATGTCTGGGCTAGAAATATTGACCATATTATTCCAATATGATTAAATTTGGTGAAGAATTTGTAAGCATATTGCGTAGTTGTGCTTGGGGTCGATTGTTTTATTTGTTGTTATAACGCAATAAAACATGACAAATTTTGCAGGAATTATTTTTAGCCAGGCTGCCATACAAAGAAATTATGAACAAGAGAGAACCAACGAAATATCAATAACTGATTATGTTGTTGTTTTTCTGTGAGCTTTTGTTTTTCAGTGCATTTTTTTTTTTTTTTGCATAGTAAAATAAAACCTGTAGTTTTCCAAATAATTTGGTCAGATAAATACCCTGGGAAACTCGCCTGTTGGCCAACAGGCGTCAACAGTTTAGTGTTTTTTCTTCCCCCATATTTAAAACATAAAAATAGTTACCTCATATTTTGATAGTTTATTTGAACTTGTAGGGTCATTAAATGCATATCCGCTCTGGATATCACTTTTGGCCACTATATAAAATGTTTGAGAATTTTGTATGCATAAAAAAAAAAAAAGACTAATACCATCAATAATTAAATGCATGAACAAAATGAACAAGAACAATAAGAGAATCACAGAATTTAAAGGTCCCGTTCTTCGCGATTCCATTTTTCAAACTTTAGTTAGTGTGTAATGTTGCTGTTAGAGCATAAATAATACCTGTAAAAATTATAAAGCTCAAAGTTCAATGCCTAGAGAGATATTTTATTTAACAGAAGTCCCCTTTCAAAGCCTGCAGTGAACGGCCGGTTTGGACTACATCCCTCTACTTCCTTTTTTAATGACGCAACTAGAACAGTTTTTTGACTAATCTCCGCCCACAGGAATACACATAAAAGGGGGCGTGGTCTTGTTGCGCTCCCACGGAGAAGAGGAAGAGTTTTGTTTGTAGAGTGTGTTTGTCGCCATGTCGTCGAGACGCTGTTATTTTCATGCCGGAGTCAATTCACCTTTGTTTGGCCTTCCCAGGGACGCTGTGCTTAGAGATCAATGGTTACAATTTATGTTTAACTCGGTTACCGAAATATATAATCCACAATTAAAACTATGTGCAGCACATTTTACCACATGTACACCTATAAAACATATATTACTAATCAAAACTCGTGCACACGTGTAACTAAGGTAGGAATAAACAATGGACTTTAAAAAATTCAACACCATCGTTAATTCGACAGACGGACAAAACCATACACCACAAGCTTTTATAACGGTTTGTAACATTTAACTTTACAATTTAACCAATTAAAAGTATGACAACTACTAAATAAACAGCTTACCACTGTGAAACATCCTGCAAAAGTCGTGTTTGAACAGGTTCTAATCGATTCTCTTCATCCATGTTCTCCGGGTCTGATTCCGGCTCAAATTGATAAGGTAATATGTTTGACATTTTTACAATAACAATCAGCGCATGCATTTACGGTAAGAGGCGTGACCTTTCCGGGCAACGTGCGATAAGCTGCTGTCCAATCACAACACAGGAACCGCTGGCACAATCAGAACGCGTTACGTATTTCTGAAGGAGGGACTTCATAGAACAAGGAAGTCATCGGGCCGTTTTTTGGACAGTGAAACAGCGGTATACAGGTTAGTAAATTGTGTGAAAAATACTGAGTTTTTTTACACACGAAACATGAACATGTTATATTGCACACTGTAAACACAATCAAAGCTTAAAAAAAAACGAAGAACGGGACCTTTAAGAGGTTTTATTGTCAATGTGACTGAAACCCCAGTAAAATATAAACATTTAAAGACTTAACATGCCACCAAACCTGAAGTGTGTGTGTGTGTGTGTGTGTGTGTTCCTCACCCGCAGTCTGAAGTCATCAACAGTCCAGATTCTGCTGGCGAAGTCATTAGAAGCGGCCAGTAAATACGTTCCCTGCGAAGCACAAGCACAAAGCAATCAGTCACTACAGTAAAACACACTTCAGCCTTTCAGTGTTCGCTGGGATTTAGTCAGATGTACTTTTTAACCAGAAATGCTCGACTTGCACTAGCCGTGACCCGCCACACATTACGTAATCACGTTGGAAGACGAGCATTTGTGGTTAAAAAGTATGTTTATTTTGTTATAAAATGGCCGATGGTTTTCTTGTTTGTTTTGAAAGGTCTCAGCTTGAAAACTTGAGATCATGCACCAGTTTAACGTCCTCTTCCCAATCCTTCCCTCCCGAATGTTGTGTTTCTGTCGGACGCTGCCGTCGACGTCTCACTTGGTTCTCTAAGAGACTCGTAATTCAGCAAGAACGTCCATAATATATATCAGCCGCCACCTCAAACCAGCGATGCACAGCTAGAGCATGCTGGGAAAATGAAGAGGGGCTGCTGGGAGGACAGGACTGGAAGGAGACCTGGATATCAGACCTTTTACAAATCACATCATTGACCTTTGAACCTCAACTAGGGTTGGGTATCGTTTGAGTTTTAACGATTCTGCTTATCGATTCCTAATTTCGATTCCAATTAGGAAAAAAAAACGTAGATATCATTCACATTTAGTCTTATTGCAAAACATTTTTCTCCATATAGTGACTTCAATGGGGTCCAACGGGTCGAAGGTCCAGATGTGAGTTTCAGTGCCGCTTCAAAGTCTCGACACGACAAATATATAAATACTTTTTAACCAGAAATGCTCGACTTGCACTAGCTGTGATGCGCCACACATTACGTAATCACGTTGTAAGGTCAAGCGTGACGTAGGCGGAAGAACCGACCCAGTGTTTACAAAGCGAACATGCAAAGTCAAGTCAAACGCCTTTTACAAATAAATAAATAAATAAATAAAATGTAAAACAACGATGTCACCCTACATTTCCCACCTACGTCAGGTTACCGCCTAACCTTTCCAACGTGATTACACAATGTGTGAAGTCGTGGACGTGCAAGACGAGCATTAGTGGTTAAAAAGTATATAAATGTTTATTTTGTTATAAATGTCCGCTGGTTTGTCTCGATCAGACTCTTACTCCTCGGCTGGATCGAGTCGAGACTTTGAAGCTGCACTGAAACTCACATCTGGACCTTCGACCCGTTGGACCCCATTGAAGTCACTATATGGAGAAACATCTGGAGTGTTTCCCTCAAAAACCTTCATTTCTTTTCCACTGAAGAAACACATGAACATCTTAGAATAGAGTAAATGATCAGGAAATTTTAATTCTGAAGTGAACTACTCCTTAACTCACCGCACTATCAAACTCTATACTGGTGATTCCAGCATTACTGCCCGTCAGCGCACCTTTGGGTTCACATCGCCCTGTTGAAACAAACACACAAAAGCTTTTACAACCCCACAAACGGACAAAACTGAACATATACATGCATCTTTGTTTCAGGAGGAAGCAGAAATTCTGCAGTTGCTTCATTAAACCTTGCGAAACTGAACTGGTGTAATGCACAATTCACCCAGTTTCCTCTTTGAAACGACTGAAGGTCTCAGCTTGAAAACTTGAGATCATAAGCCCGTCAAACGCTCTCCTCGAGTCCGGCCCTCCTTGCGTGTCGAGTTTCTGTTGGACGCTGCTTTCGACGTCTTATTATTCTCGACTCTAAGACTATAAACGCAGCAGAAACGTCCATAATATCAGCCGCCACCTTTGCCCAGCGATGCACGACTAGAGCATGCTGGGAAGGATGTTAAGAGTGGCGAATGGGAGGGACTGAAAGGAGGCAAGGCTTCGGACCTTTTACATCTCATCACCGACCTTTGAACTCTTGTAAAACTGTGAATGATAACGCATGCGTTCAGTACCGGATACGACCTCCCAGAGTTTCACCCTGCGATCCATTCCTCCCGTGGCGAGCAGACGGGAACCGGGACTGAACCTCACCGCGTTCACTTCCCCATCATGGGCGTCCTACACACACACACACACATTCACTTTTATTCAATTCATATGTATTTGTATAGAGCTTTTTTACAATACACATCGGAAATGCATGAGTCCACATTACAATTTAGAGTCTGTTATCTGAAGTTATGCATTTCAGTTCCTTCAACATTTCTCACATTATCACAGTTTATTCGCTATAGTTTAGAAAATGGCAGTAAAATATGACGAACTCAGAGTTATTAAATCAGTGGATATTTGACTGGTTTTGTCCGTCCTTCTGTTAGACTCTCACAGATGAATTATGTTGAATATCTGTCAGCTGTTAAATTTAACTACACAATTAGATAATACCAGTTTAGCTCAACCAATCACCAAGCAATGCTTCATGTTGTTCAGTCTGTGTGTAAAAAGAGCATTAGCAATTACAGAAAACACACTCCAGAAAACATGATCAGGTCAAAGAGTCGGTATCATTTTTGGTCCCAATCACTGGTAGTCACTGTATGAAGAATATTTGGGTATAATACGCAACAATAATAACACTAAATTACATAAATGATCTATAGTGTCCTGTACACACTAGTAAAAAAAAAAAATAGAAAATGATATCTGGTGTTTGAATCATTTTTGGTTTGACTATATACAAAATCACATTTAGCTAAAAATGTATTAATTTAAACAATGTAATAATTTAAGGCAGAAACAATGAGCTTATTGAAGTAATGAATGTTATGTATATGTTAAATGATTATGACATAGACACGTTGTAGAAAATCAATCAAGACTTCTACTTTTAGAAACTAGAAACTCAAATAAAAAAGATTTTTCAGAATATTTCAAAGCAGAAAAGCAAATACACATGGTTTTCTTGTTTGTTTTGAAAGGTCTCAGCTTGAAAACTTGAGATCATGCACCAGTTTAACGTCCTCTTCCCAATCCTTCCCTCCTGAATGTTGTGTTTCTGTCGGACGCTGCCGTCGACGTCTCACTTGGTTCTCTAAGAGACTCGTAATTCAGCAAGAACGTCCATAATATATATCAGCCGCCACCTCAAACCAGCGATGCACAGCTAGAGCATGCTGGGAAAATGAAGAGGGGCTGCTGGGAGGACAGGACTGGAAGGAGACCTGGATATCAGACCTTTTACAAATCACATCATTGACCTTTGAACCTCAACTAGGGTTGGGTATCGTTTGAGTTTTAACGATTCTGCTTATCGATTCCTAATTTCGATTCCAATTAGAAAAAAAGAAAAAAACGTAGATATCATTCACATTTAGTCTTATTGCAAAACATTTAATTGTGGCTAAAGAACACTTTGCCTGTGGTTTAAAAATACCATAGAAAAACAACTAGCCTAACTAATATAAATTTCAAGCATTATTAAAGACAAGTAAAACACTCAGTAATTAAAAAACAAATAAATAAAATGTGCAAATCGCAACAAATAGATACAACTGAACAAAGATACGATTTTAAGATTTTCAGGTACAGAAACCGTAATCAAATGTGAAATAACACTGCACTTTATAAATAAAATATACATTACAAATATAGTTACAAAAATGATTGAGTCGAGAACGAGTGACTTTTCTGTGTTGTTGTTTGATGTGTTATTATAGAGACGCCAGTTCCTGGTACTTTAAGAGTTGAAGTATAGCTACACATGCGAGTCGTCTCGAGATATAATGTTTTAAAATCATATTTTCTGTGCGTGTGCTTCTTTGGATGTGTGTGTGCAGCACAGAAAACAGAGTCTCGCGCTTGAAAAGTCATACACAGAGGAATCGAAATTTTAATTTTAAAACAAGTATCCGATTCCTGACCTATTGAAAGTTTTTTCCTAACTTTGATTTATTATTTATGGAAGCTTGTTTCCGCCACAGAATTTAAAAAAAAGGTAATTGCGACGTTTTATCTCACAATTCTGACTTTTTTTCTCACAATCGCAATTCTGACTTCATTTCTCAGAATTGCGTGATATAAAGTCAGAATTGCGAGATATAAAGTCAGAATTGCGAGATATAAAGTCAGAATTGCGAGAGATAAAGTCAGAATTGTGAGATATAAAGTCAGAATTGTGAGATATAAAGTCAGAATTGTGAGATATAAAGTAAGAATTGCGAGATATAAAGTCAGAATTGCGAGATATAAAGTCAGAACTGCGTGTTATTAAGTCAGAATTGCGAGATATAAAGTCAGAATTGCGTGTTATAAAGTCAGAATTGCGAGATATAAAGTCAGAATTGCGAGATATAAAGTCAGAATTGCGAGATATAAAGTCAGAATTGCGTGTTATAAAGTTAGAATTGCGAGATATAAAGTCAGAATTGCGAGATATAAAGTCAGAATTGCGAGATATAAAGTCAGAATTGCGAGATATAAAGTCAGAATTGCGAGAGCTAAAGTCAGAATTGCGAGAGCTAAAGTCAGAATTGCGAGATATAAAGTCAGAATTGCGAGATATAAAGTCAGAATTGCGAGAGCTAAAGTCAGAATTGCGAGAGCTAAAGTCAGAATTGCGAGAGCTAAAGTCAGAATTGCGAGAGCTAAAGTCAGAATTGAGAGATATAAAGTCAGAATTGCGAGAGCTAAAGTCAGAATTGCGAGAGCTAAAGTCAGAATTGCGAGAGCTAAAGTCAGAATTGAGAGATATAAAGTCAGAATTGTGAGAGATAAACTGTTCTGAGGGGACAAAAGTTAGTCTTTTGTTCCCTTAGAATTGGCCTGATAACTCGCAATTGCGCGTTTATATCTCACAATTCGGAGAAAAGAAGTAAGAATTTCGAGATATAAACTCGCAATTATGTGTTATAAAGTCAGAATTCTGTATTTTTTTCTCGCAATTGCGACATTATTTCTCACAATTCTGACTTCATATCTCGCAATTGTGAGATGAAAAGTCGCAATTATTTATTTTATTTTTATTTTATTCAGTGGCGGAAACAAGCTTCCATAATTATTTGCAATTTTTTAGCAATTTCATTTTCATTTTGTTGGGAAAACACTTCCACACTAACCTCAGCAGAATGAGTTGCATGCATGATCGTGTGACTTACGAAGATGTGTAGCGCAGTGGAGGGAACCCGGACGTCAGCGCACGCCGACTGCGCTTCTGCAGCCTCAGGAGACGAGCTGAACGAGTTCACCGAGCGACGTCTTCTAAGGGGAAGAAAGCGTGTGTGTGTGTGTCACACAGGGCTGGACTCAACACCTAACCTTCTTACAAAACATGTCAAGTCACATTTATTTATACAGCGCTTTTTACAATACAGTGTTTCAAAGCAGCTTTACAGAGATAACAGGAAAATAATGCAGCAAAGTTTGTTACATAGCGTCACAGTCCAGCTTAAGTAAGATTAGATGGTTCATTTTGTTGTAAAAAAGTTATTAATTTAGTTCAATTATATATATATCGCCGCTCTGGAGTATACCGTGATGTCATCGCCCAGCTCGGTTCTCATATAATGGTGTCAATGCAGGCAGATCAATAATATTGTTGAATATTAAATTAAATGTTAAATTTAACATCCCCAACTAAGCAACAACAATGGTGGAAAAAGGCGACGGTGGCGAGGAACCAAACCTCCATCATAAAGAGGCTCGTTCAGGGACTGAAGCGTTTATAATCGCGTGACTAAATGATTTTTTCGAGGTCA
>CM060605.1:45725236-45737736 GCA_030578255.1 Tiaroga cobitis | reverse complement strand
AAAATGACGCGAACACAGCACAAGGTTCGGCCTATACTTGTGTGGTATAGTTGTATATATGAACTGTAGCCACTGATTCTTCACATGCTCGTCCCTGGGCAGTGAAAAAAGGTCGCTTTTGATTCGCACTTCAGAACACCGCGTCTTGTTGTCGACATGATGTTTTCAAGTTTGCCCTGGTGTCTGCGCGCGCAATGAGTGGGCGTGTCTTATTCAAATAACCTGTCAAGGTGACGTCATCTAGATAGAGAAAAAGCATCGTTCGTCTATCGATTCATATCAGCGACTCCGAGTCGACTCTTACTTTTGAGAGACAATAACTTTGTATACGGTGAACTTTCATATTTAAAACTTTGCAGGATGTTTTCGTTACACACTACATGAAAGGTAATTTTCAAAATTCCATAATAGGTGCCCTTTAAATGCTGCTAATTTGGTTTTGGCCTCTCTTACAATAGTTTTACATGCATCCAAGGTCAAAAAACACTTTCATTTTCTCATAATCTCCCCTGCATCATCAGCTCTTTTCTCTCAGTGTCTGAAACGCTTCGTTTGCAGATTCAGTCTCTCTAAACCCCGCCTCTCTGAGAGCTGCTCTGCTCTGATTGGTCAGACGGCCCAGTCTGCTGTGATTGGTCAGAAAGCAAACGCTCATGATCATCTGAATCTCAGCTCTTGACACACAGTGATACGACGGCCCTGTCCCAATATCCGCACTTGCGCCCTTGTGCCCCTCAATGCGCGTTCTCGCTAAGGGGTGCAAGACCGTAGGGTGTCCCGATCCTCTAATAGTGTTCTCCAGGGGTGATCATAAGGGCACTTAATGCACCCTTTTGGCAAGTGCGCATCAGACCTCACTTTGCTATGGGATATTACCCAGAATCCTTGTAGTGTCGTGACGTTTCGAACAGCTAACCAATGGGGGAGAACGGTTGCTATGGTGCTGTTTGATAAAGGAAGGCCGTGAAATTTACAAATATTAGTGTTATTGTGTCACGAAATGTAGTTTTAAGAGTTTTTCAGTCGAGAATATAGTTGTTTAAAGCTCAAATCTGTGGTTTATTTATAAAGATAGCGCCTATTTAAAAATGTGATCTGACGTTTTCGGAGTTCCAGGTGATCACCGGGTGCTCAACGCTCATGTACCCCGCCTGGAACAGCCTTATATCGGCTAGTCATTCTGACGTTTCCCGCGGGCTGTGTCTAGTGGTTAAACATGAACTATAAATCGGCTTGTGTACATCTACCGGGCGATCTTTGGTCTCATTAATCTATGATTTGTTCCCAGGCAAATCGTTTTGGCTGAGGGCAAAGTGAAGTTTCATAACTTTATATATTTAGGCTATTTAACTGTAACGTTGTAACGTTAGCCTGTTGACTTATGTTTGACTGAATCTTTTAACTTGCTTTATTTCTTGACTTATATAGCTTCTTATACTTTTTACTTATACTTTAATAATGGCTATTATTGATCAATAAAACTGAAATTTAACAAAAAGAGACAGGGTTGTGTCATTTTATTTCATATAGCCCATGTAAGACTATTTTAATATATAGCCTATATATAGTATATCACCAACACCTCATGTATTTTTTTTCATGTATGGGATGGGAAGAATTTCATATATCAATTTCCATAATAACATAATTAAAATTGCATTTCGAATCGCTGTGAATACGGTAAGGCAGTATAAGCTCAGGTAAACCTCAATCACAATTTATTTTAGCCAAAAACTGTTTTAATATTAATAACATTAACAGAAAGCTTGGTAGCTAAGAGTAAAAAAAGGATTGTGGATCCTTTTTTCAGGATTTTTTCAGGATCCTTTTTTCATTCAAAGGATTGTGTCATGTTACAGCTATTATAAGCAGCACACACATTAGCCAAATGAACGGTGTTTGCTCTCCTGATCACAACAGAAGTGAAGTAGATTGTGACGTGTGCAAAACTGTCCCAATTCTGCTCTTCACAGCTTCGGGCCCTTGCGCACTTACTCCGCCAAGTGCACTTTCAACAAGTGTCCACTTCGAGGAAGACCTTAGGGCGTAGAGTGGGTATTGGGACCATAGACAGTATAAGAAGTGGACAGAGCCATCTCATAGAACTCAGTTGAGACAGTTGAAGCACATTTTTAGCGACTTTTGAGCACTTCCGTTCCTGACGCGCAGACTCAAACCGACTCAAACTAAGCTTGATGACGTGAGCAACCTGTCTGACAGACGTAAATCTTCTAGTAGCTGTGCGTGAAAATTGCCAACGTTAATCTTGCAGAGACGGGGAACTTGAGCAAAGAGTTCTTTGGCGTGAGTGAGCAGGAGTAAGTATTCTGATTAATTATTCATTTGTATAGTATAGCTTTTATGGACTCATTATCTATGGGCTTCTCCCTTGACGGGACGTCCCCCCGATTGCCTGCGAGCTTCTCCTCCTGTCTGTACGGTAATTTCTGTACAGCGCGACAGAGAGTCGAGTGGTTATGACACAATCGTTAGCCTATTTTTACAAAAACTGTTTCTACGGGGCCATAATGTAACATAGAAGGTAATGGAGCCCTTTATACATTGTTGTGTTTCTTTAGAAATAAATAATGGACAAATGGAGTCTTTAAACGCCTCAGATGTAAAGTTATTCGCTGTCAAAGTGACGCCAAAATGAATGGGAGTCAATGGAAATGCTAACGCAAGTGAAGTTCTGCTACAAGATGGCGGCACCCGGCCGGCTTCAACTTCCGGTCGATGGATTACCCCCTTGATTGGGACAGGGCCGAACAGTGACGATGGCGTGGGTTTCACCGTATCAATCTCATCACAGTGGATTTGCTTTGTCAGCAGAAAACAGCGTCTTCTCCACATGAACAACACGAACCGAACTCTTCCAGTCTCAGATACACTACAGTGTTTGAGGGCGGGGCTTAGAGACGCTGTTCAGCCAATCAAGAACACAGGCTGACATATGCAAATTAGATACAAACCTACGTATTTTCAGCAGGGAGCGAGACTGGAATTACTGAAAACTCGTTTCGAGCTGTTCAGAATCACTTCTTTCTTTTAGGAGACAAAAACATTTATCTGCACTTTGATCTTTGAAACTTTGCAAATCTTTCACATTCACCAACAGCCGTATTACACACTACATGACAGATCATATCTATTAAAACTTCAGTCTAATAGTGTGTTTCTGACCTGGTGTCCTTCTCGTTCTCAGCGTTGAGTCTGTTGGCCTCCTGGGCTTTCTCCGCCATCCAGCGCGTCACCAGCTCCTGATTGTCCTCCGTGGTTTTCCGTAGTTTCTCCTCCAGAGCGCTGAACGTGATCTGCAGGGCATCGTACTCGTCCCGCAGCGTCTGATTGGCTCGTTCCAAATCAGCCAGAGAGTTTCGGAGGTCTCGACACTCCCCTTCCAGACGCGAGATCTGCTGCTGATACTCCAACATCCTGGAAAAACACACGTAAAGTATCAAAAATATATACTATAAAAAAAAAATATATACTATATATGGCAAATCTCAGCTGTGAGATTGTTTATATAATCTCAAAATGTGATTGTAATGGCGATCTGAGCCATTTTCACAAAGGATTTGACACGTGAATCCATAACTCGTCTAGTAAAACGTTACTTTTTCGGTAACACTTTATTCTTAGTCTTTGTTACATATGTTACATGTACTTACCATAGTAATAACAGTAAATTATGCATAACTACATGCAACTAACCCTAAACCTAATCCTACCCTTACCCTACAGTAAGTACATGTAGTTAATTAATATTACTCTGTACCTAAATATATAATTACACTGCATCCAAAATAAAAGTTTGTGTTTACATAATATATGTGTGTGTACAATGTGTAATTATTTTGTATATATAAATACACACATATGCATGTATATATTTGAGAAATATTTGCATGTATATACTGTGTATATATATATATATATATATATATATATATATATACAGATACATGCAAATGTATATATATATATTTTTTAGATTACCGGTATATATATAAATATTTTTATATAACACATTTTTCATAATGCATGTGTGTGTTTAATAATTACACACAGTACAGTACGCACACATATATATTATGTAAACACAAACTTTTATTTTGGATGCGATTAATCGTTGCACAGCACTAATTATAAGACAAAATTAGGGCTGCACGATTTGGGGAAAATGACATATTGCGATTATTGAGGTCAATATTGCGATATGCGATTGCGATATAATAAACAAATGGTTTCATGAGTCAACTTGCTTGGTTCTAAAGCAAAATGCACACACAGATTAGTGATAATTCTGAAATGTGTATTTCTCAACTCAAACTATCAACAACAACTAAATGATTGATAACACCTATAATGATCAATAAGCCATTGATGTCTGTATAAAAATTAATTTAATTTTAATTTAAGTGAACTTCAAACAATCCTCACATAAACCCATAATAAATATCATATTTACCTGTGCTCTTCCTGTCTAACAGGTAGGACATACAGAAATTGAATAAAGTTATTAAACAGTCTGCGCTGCATAAATTATATGGACTAAAATCCTATTTAAAGCTACACAAGTTCTTTGGTCAAGAGCAGTGAGTGTTTTTCTCTGTTTCCTTTGTTCTTTGATTAACTTTACTGACAGAAAGCATTATTGGATGCTGGCCCTTTAAGAGTTGCTGACAGAGACGCGGATCTCACACGCGACTTATTCTCTCACAACTCTTTACGTCGACGACCATCATAAGACTGCTCTTATGTTATGATGAAGACACTCGACAAATGATATTTTGGCATAATTGTGTGTGTTATTGTTCGTTCACTTCAAGCGGAAAGAGAACTGTATTCTGGCGCGCGGTCTGTGCATGCGCATGATACTGGCGCGCGTCTTTCAGTCAGGACATTCACAGGCAGCGCGCTCTCTTTTGACTGGCTGAATGGTTTAAACTAAAGCATTCGCGTGAATAAGAGCGGGATCATGTAACACTAGCCAAAGGATGACAAAAAATAACAGATGCTGCGTTAACAGCCCTAATTTGTTTATTTCATATAAAATCGCAGTATTTTGCGTCATATAATCGCATTTGCTTGACATCGCGATTACGATTGCGATACGATTAATCGTGCAGCACTAGACAAAATCAATAATAACATCATGATTTTCTGTAAAGCTACTTTAAAAACAAAGTGTATTATGAAAATAAATTTGACTTGATTGAGATATAAAACATTATCCTGCTGATACACGAAGTGCGCACACGATACACTCACTTGGCTTCATTACTCTGGATCTCTTTGTCTTTCTGTTGAATCTGGTTGTTTAGTTCAATCACATTCTGAGCCAACTGCAAAAAAAAACCACACAAAAATATTTTTATTGCCATGCTTTCTGAAATAAAATAAACACAAAAATACAATGACTTAAAGCGTTTTCATTTATACACCCAACATTTACTAAGACAATTACATGTATGAATAATGCCCATTCAAATCACTGAATCTGAGTTTTTAACTGATTTGATGACATAAACTTATAGCTAAAATCTATAGAGATGCTACAACAAAATCTTGTTTAAACACTCTTGTACTTATGATTCACAAGACAAGGATTGTAAAGCTAGTCTAACGAGTTGGAAGAGTCGAGCTTCTGAATATGTAAATGTGGTCGTTGGCATGTAAATGTCGGTGTAAGTGCTGTCGTAACATTGTCAAGTCAAGTCATCTTCATTTATATCGCTTTTAACAATGTAGATTGTTCCAAAGCAGCTTTACAGAGATAATAGAAAGTAACAGATTGTTTTGGCTTTATGACAGCTCTAGAATAAAGTTATTGTCCAGCTAAAGTCAGTTTTGATTGATTCACTTCCGTCGCAACGATCATTAGTTATTAACTTAGTAACATACTAACACGACACCGTTTTAACAGAATACTCTTAAGTTCTCTCTAAGCAAACTTTAAAAACGTGAACCTGTTTGAACGCTGATGGCGTGCACATCACATGCGTTATTAAGTGTTCAATCTATAGGTATGCGCGTTTGAATATATATGTGCGCAGGCGTGTAGTCCTTCCCTAAAAAAACAACCCTCAACAAACTACTTGTCTGGCCTTAAAATTTATAATACAGAATTTAATCGCCTCGGCGTAGCCACGCGAACCGGAGTTATCCCGACAAGATTATCTGTACAGAGGTAAAGGAGGTCTTCACAGGGAGGGGTGTGTGTGTGTCATTCACCTCTCCTCGCTTCTTGTGCAGCTCCGTCAGCTCCTCCTGGTGTTTGATTCTCATCTGAGCCATTTCCTGCTGCAGGGAGTCACTGCGGCCACCGTCAACGCCAGGACTACACACACACACACACACACACGTTTGTTTCACTATATTACTGAGGACATTGCATAGACTTCCAGTGACTTTATATCAGGTTACTGATATTTTCTATGGCTTAAAGTCCATCACAACCATCACAGCAACATGCAAAACACTAGATTCAAATAAAAACACTCACTCACCGACTGACTCACTTGCACGCTCGCACACACACTCACAAGATTCAAATAAAAATTCGCTTGCACGCTCACTCGCACGCTCACTCACTCGCACGCTCACTCACTCGCACGCTCACTCACTCGCACGCTCACTCACTCGCACGCTCACTCACTCGCACGCTCACTCACTCGCACGCTCACTCACACGCTCACTCACTCGCACACTCACTCACTCACTCACTCACTCACTCACTCACTCACTCACTCACTCACGATTCAAATAAAAACACTCACTCCCCCACTCACCCACTCCCCCACTCACTCACTCACCAACTCCCCCACTCCCCCACTCACTCACTCACTCACGATTCAAATAAAAACACTCACTCCCCCACTCACCCACTCCCCCACTCACTCACTCACCAACTCCCCCACTCCCCCACTCACTCACTCACTCACGATTCAAATAAAAACACTCACTCACTCATTCCCCCCCCACACACACACACTCACTCACTCATACACTCGCTCGCACACACAAAAGATTCAAATAAAAACACTCACTCACTCACTCACTCACTCACTCACTCACTCACTCACTCACTCACTCACTCACTCACTAGATTCAAATAAAAACACTCACTCACAAACTCACAATTTAAATAAAAACATGTTTTGGTCGATTTATAAGACTTTTTTAACTATTGTGGACCAGTAAATTGTCCTCACTAGTCAGTTATCATTATATTTCACAATACAAGTCAGGACATTTGGACCTCAGAAGTATAGCCAAACCTGTTTACACACACACACACGTCTTAGGCCCTGTTTACAGCTGGTATTAAGATGTGTTTTGGTCGATCGGATCAAAAGTAGACGAGGCTAAATACAGCGGCCGGTTTCACAAAGATAGACTTTGACTATGGCTGAGATATAGTAGATAGTCAGACTTCAAATAGACGTCTAAATCAGGCCGTTGCACAAAGCACTGAAGACTCTGACTATCTTAAGTAGGACTACACTGCAATGCATTCTGGGTAAAATAAGACACTTTTCAAAACAAAAAACATGGCGGATCGAGTGAGCGCATTCAACCGCTCAGTGCAGTTTACCCCAGCGGGAGATATGTGTGTGTTGGAGGAGTTTAACGGTTACAAGGACATTTTACTGGGGAAATTTAGCGGAGAATGTAGTAACAAGAAGAAATGTGTAATTTGGACAAAGATTGCGACGACAGTTAATCCGACCGTTGAGCGGAGCGTTAAAGACGTACAGAAAAGATACAAAAACATGGTACAAGATGCCAAAAAAGAAATATTTAAGAGGAAATATCCAAAAACGGGAGGAAGAAACTTAAAGACACTGAAATGGTGATGAAAATTTTCCCTTTTCTTTCGGCTGTTTGTAATGTAACTGATTGTTACTGCTGGTTGCCAAGGTAACAGTCTTAGACCTACGTTAGCCTGGAGGTAAGAGGTCTAATTTTTTTGGTCTAAATTAAGTCAGTCTTTATTTTTGTGAAACAGTCTAACTTGCATTAGACTAGTGTCTATGAGCAAATTTTAGACTCGTCTAACACTATAGACCGGTCTAAAATAGCTTTGTGAAACCGGCCCCTGGTGTAATCGGGTTTAAAAGGGTTTGAGCTTGTCCACTTTCCAGAGGAACTTGAAAACACATTCGAACGGATTGCATTCGTAGTGTAAACGCTCATGTGATCGCATGTGTTCAAACAGCCACTAAACACCGTCGTCTGATCTAACGCGTGAACATTACGGGAAGAGCTCGAGTCAGACGCGGTTTAAACTGTCGGCTGGAGACACAAGTTTGGTTTGAAGAGGAAAAACGTACCAATCACAATGTTCTCTCATCAATCCTGATTTCAAACACACACACACTCACAGCGTTCGGCTGATCTCGCGTCTGTCAGAGCAGAAACTAAAGCTGATGTTCTCAGTGTGTTTCTCTGTCGTCTATGGTCGGGTTCATATGTAAATTGCGTGAGCTTATTTTGTACATTTGATCGAAAGATAAAAACCCCCCGATATATTTACCCGCCGTAGACCCTCCCCTCTGAGAAATCAGGACAGAAGTGGGTAAAAGTGGACAAGAGTGACGGATTAAAACACCAGGTGTGAACGGGAATGTGTCTCTCTCGTCTACTTGTGATCCGATTGACCGAACGCATCTTAACCGCATATCTCTGTCAACCACTGATCATGTTCCTTTTTTGTATTGACCATTGTTCCCTCTCAATGTAATGTTTCTTTTCCTTAATGTTACCACAGATTACAACAGACGTAATAAATACCTGAGGTCGTGTCGGTTCTGATGCTCATACTTGTCGGTCTGGAGACGTTCAGAAAACACAACCTGAAGATCAGACCTCTCCAACAACCGGTTATCTGGAGACAAACACACATTGTGCAACATTTAGCAGGAAAATAAATAAAAAACAAGAGGTGACATCCATGTGCATTTGACTGGCTTATGGATTGTTTGATATAAAATTAATATATACACACACACACACACACATACAAATATATATATATTTATATGTATATATATATATATATATATATATATATAACTAGAAAGAAAGAAAGAACGAGTCTGTCTTACACTGGTGTATGATCTCCTCAAAGGCCTGACGCTGAACTCTGTCTCTCTGTTTCAGCTGCTCCACAACATGGCGTTTCCACAAACACCCGACTCCACGTCCAGCCATCTCCTCCTGCACACACACACACACACACACACAAAAGAGTGTTTCTTAATTCAGGGCACGTTCAGCCCACAGGGAAAAGAGGAAGATCTCTCCTCAACTCAGGAGGAAGTGACTCAAAATCTAACACAGGAAAATGAAATATTTGTGGTCATAGTTTGAGCTCAAATTACTTCAATAAACACACAGATTACTTTTAGATCATCAATCTTCAATCTTTTAGATGCCACAGACTCCCAAATATGATCATCCTCATGTGAAGGACAGTGTTTTTCAGTGTACATTTTTAGTTGTATTAATATTTTGTATGAGCTTTTATATATTTTTGTTTTTATGGTAATTTTAGTTTAATTTTTTTTGACAATGTCGTTTTGTGCTTTTTTCATTTGATTAGTTTTTTGTCTCATATATCTCTATTTAGGCTTAATTCGTTTTCATTTCAGTTTTAGTTTATTTATTTTTAATTAATAATTTTAGCACTTAAACTTATTTCAGTTTATTGCCAAGGCAACATTTCTGATTTTCATTTAAATAAAAATATAATATTTACAGTTAAATATATACTAATACATTAAATAATACTTGACTGATCATTAATGCTCATTCAAAGAGTATTGTAGCCTGTACAAGTACAAATTTTTATTTTCATGAATCTGCTCATGACTTATTTCAAGAGCAGAATTATTTGATCACGCGTGGTTGATATGAGTCGTTGGATCAGATATTTATGACAATACGTAATAACCAATCACACAGGGTTAATATGAATCAGATTATGATATCTGCCATGTCATTCCAGCAGCAGGATGGAAATAAACCTCGCATGATGCTGAATCACGTCTGCTGAAAACATGCAAGACAGTTAACTCATAAAACAGGATAAATGGACAATATAAACAATAATACGAGGGGAAAAAACTGACAGATCTCTGACAGATATGCTATCAATTAAACTGATCATTTGTCACAGCGCCTTCCGAGAACACACAACATAACGTAGACTCACTGTATTCCGGACATCACGGTATTCCGGACACTTGACCTTTTCTCGCAAATTCTATAAATAAAAACTTTCAGGTCACGGCATATAAATATATCCGTGTCATCTTTGCCTCCTCCTCTTTCAAATCCGACCAATCCTATGTTTCCAGAGCCAGTCGTTTCAAAGAAATCAACGTGAGTTTCTAACGTACACCAATGACTGTTCAGAAAATGGTGGGGGGAAGGTTTTCCGGCAAGACAAAAGGAAGAGGGGAGAATACCTCCGTAGAAAACGGCTCTTAAAACATGTTCACCCACCAGAAAATGACAAAAAAACATTCTTATGGTCTTATAAAATAATTATGAGTTACAATTTGCAAATATTTGTACTTTTTTAAGGTATTTAAATTTTTTTAACATTTAAAATTCTTAAATATAACGTTAACGTTAGAATATAATGCTCACATGAGCAATCGTTGATTAAAATAGTGTATAGACGCTTATACAACAAAGTTATGAAGATTAATATGATTATTTTACCAACTTATAGTTGGTAAAATGTATATGCGTTTTATATTAGAAATGACGACTCCTTAACTGTCCGAAACACAGTGAGTAGAAATTTTCAGCCGTCCGGAACACCGTGAGTCCTCACGGTAATCCGGACACTGCGTCTCCCGGCAGTTTTTTCAAGATTTCTCCACCTCACGGTAATCCCAAAATGTGTCAATCAAACTTTGGAACATGTGGAAGGCATGTCCCCAGAGACAGACGAGCCAATCAGGTTTATCTTTCTGCGGATTGATATCTTACGGGACGTTTTACTGTGCAAAGTGTCCGGAATACAGTGAGTCTACGTTAAACCGCAGAATGTGTAATCTGATTATGAATAGCTTCATTACTAATGAATAATCAGTAGTTGTTGTGTTTTTCAGTTATTTAAATGAGCTATATCAGATCTGCAGCAGCTAATCGCTGCACTTGACTTTCACTTATAATAAACAGCAGCTTTACTTTACCTCACAGCATCTAAGCGTGTCCTCGCTAGTTTAGATGGGTTCTTCTTAATGATAAAAAATAATGAATCCGTCTAATAAGAGCCGAACCTTGTCATTTGAGGTTTATTCGGACAGGTTTCTCGCTAACCCACTCCAGACTGTAGGATCGCGGACGCCATTTTGGCTCAACAGACGTATGTTTCCTGCTGCGCCGTCGCAGGAGTTTGACGTCATGACCGCATGTTTGTTTTCCCTTCGAAAATCAAACTTTATTTGAAGCCTTCATGACTCATTAGTAAACGAAAAGAGCTAAATACATCATGTATAAGAGAGAGTAACAATGTAGAAACAGAGTGTAGAGATATAGAAATAAGTTAACACACAGGTTTTCAACAGTTACAAAACACGTATCCATTTTGAAAATTGGGTGAGAAATTTAATTGTATTGTGAATCTCCAATAAACTTCTTTTACAAAGTATTTTTGGGGTATACAGTTAACAATGTTTTTATATATCTTTCTCTATAAAAGTCTCAAGTACAGTATTTCAAATAAGTGTTGGTCCCATTTTGTAGTTCTTGACTGAAACAATAGATTTAGCATTTATTTTTTCATTGTCTGATATGAATTTTCAAGAGATATCAAGATAAGAGTTAAAAATCTAGTGTTTTATTAAACTTTATTGTCAATAAGAAAGGAGTAAATTTCAGTTGCAGGGACCAACTTTTTTAACATGTTTGTTTTTTGTACCAAAAGGAATCAACACTAAAAAATACACTTTTTACACCGATAACTGCAAAACATTAAATAAAAAACTGTTTGCACAATTGCAAAATTCACAGAACTGTTTTATTCACATGAAACACACATATAACAGCAATTTCCGACGAGCTTTTCAAAACACCAGAACAGACGATGTAACATTTATATAACATACAAAAATGATCCACATAAGCATGACAATTCACATGATATAAACGTATTAAAGTCAACATGAAATATGAGATTAAATGAAAAAACAAATGTACAGCAAGGAATTGATTTAGGATGTAAAGTGGGTGTTTCATATCAAAATACAGTCTGATTGATATTATCAGCCAAAAATTAGACAAATATTACATTTTGATACAAGATTATGATGAAATCTCAGACACTGATGAATCATGCACAATAAGAACAGTTATATTTGAACTGTACTAATATTTCACAATGTTAATCTTCTATTGTGTTTCTGATCAAATAAATGCATAAGAATATGCAAGTAAATGCATATAAATCTGACCCTAAACGGTATTAAGCGGTATTT
>CM060605.1:45675236-45720236 GCA_030578255.1 Tiaroga cobitis | reverse complement strand
AACTCTTGTATGTGTGTATGTGTGTGTGTGTGTGTGAGGTGTGTGTTACCAGATAGAGAGAGCATAGACTCGAACTGCTTGCAGTTTCTGACGCCGGTGCTCCCCTCGGCACACGACTGCCACAGGTTCTGATCGTACCACACAGACGTGATCAGCTGGTCCGCAAACGTCGACGAACGCCACGAATCATTCAACAACGACATGAGGGAGAGCAACCAGCCCCCCAAACACATCAGGAAGCCCAACAGCTGGATCCCAGTCGACATGATCAAATCCACACACAATATCCAACCAAACACACCAGCCGACAGGTCACACACACCGATCCCAGGGTGAGAGTATGTTTGAGTGTGTCAGTGTGTTATAGAGTCATGATCCGAGTCATAAAACCATAAACTCCGGTCCCTCCTATATTGCTTTTACTAGATAACACCATGAAGATGAAGGAAGTCAATATAGGAAGTGACATGTGACTTAAGCGAGAAAAGCTTGAGTTTGACCCCTAAAATGAATAAGGCCTCTGACCCTTCATGTCACCTACACTGGGTTTTGTGTGTGTGTGTGTGTGTGTGTGTGCGTGTGTGTGTGTGTGTGTAATATGGTCAAACTAAACACACGGGAAACCCTGTGATTCTGAATGAACTATATTTTAATAACCTGGACACATTTCGTATAGAACAGGAAGGTTTATCAAGACAGTTTAAGAAGTCTTGAAGGTCCAACAGATCAGTGTTATTTTACTATTATTTATATATAGTATTTATTCATATGTTGTATTAATATTAATATCAGCTCACATTTCAGTAAGTGGACCGTTGACATTTTTCTTTTTAATATTTCTATTTAGTATTAATTTATTTTTATTTCAGCTTTAGTTTTAACTTTAAGAACCTTAGAACCTTTTTTAGGTTCTAATATTTTAGGTTAAATAAATTTTGTTAGGTTTTGTTAACTTTTTTAAGTCTTTAAGTTTAAGTATTTCATAAACTAATATTTATTTATTTTATTCTAGCTTTAATTTAATAATTGAGAAAAAATGTAATAGTTACCAATAGTACTATATATATATATATATATATATATATATATATATATATATATATATATATATTATTTAACAAATTCCTTTAAGTAAATTCCCCTTCCTAAATCATATAATATCCTTGAGTCTGTTATAAGGAACCTTTAATTTTTCATATTGACAACATGTAATATTGTATTGATTTGTGTAGCCTAACTCATTCTCTGATGATGTCCGTATACCCCACCCCCCCCCCCCCCCCCCCGTTTTGTTTTATTTTATTTATTTTCTTCTCACTGTTAATGTCTGTAGCCTTTTATTTGCAATAAAAATAAAATAAAATAAAAATTCCCCTTCCTGCAAATCCAAATCAAATTACAACAAGTGAATTGAAAAGAAGCCAGTTCTTAAGTTCTGAATTTTGCCTCAGAAATTGTAAACTGCACGCAAGCACACATTTGAAGCACGTCTGTAGAAAACTATATTTGCCATATTCTAAAGGAAAGGTGTGTGTGAGTGTTTTATGAGTTTTTATGACTAGCTTAACCTGGTTTTGTCACAGGATTGAGTCACAGCGCTGCAGTAAACCCGTCATGATACCGTATCGCTGAAACCAACACCAGTGTGATGTAATGCGAGCGAAGGCCACATCAGGGCTGCGTCTCAATTCGCCTACTTGTACTGCGCCCTAAACATACGCACTCGTTTTTGTGAAGAAAAAAGTACATCCTTTTAAGTGTAGAGTACACAAGCTTTGGGACATACGAACACGTCATACAATTGTGTCTTTAACGGTTGCTCTCTGTCTCATTCTATCACTGTAAACTGGCCTGTCAATCATCCAGTCCCTGTAAACTGGCCTGTCAATCATCTTGTCACTGTAAACTGGCCTGTCAATCATCTTGTCACTGTAAACTGGTCTGTCAAT
The DNA here is from genome assembly GCA_030578255.1 of Tiaroga cobitis. NCBI lineage: Eukaryota > Metazoa > Chordata > Actinopteri > Cypriniformes > Leuciscidae > Tiaroga > Tiaroga cobitis. The sequence goes on along the minus strand of CM060605.1, from coordinate 45,718,287 downwards.
CATCTTGTCACTGTAAACTGGCCTGTCAATCATCTTGTCACCCTAAACTGGCCTGTCAATCATCTTGTCACTGTAAACTGGCCTGTCAATCATCTTGTCACCCTAAACTGGCCTGTCAATCATCTTGTCACTGTAAACTGGCCTGTCAATCATCTTGTCACTGTAAACTGGCCTGTCAATCATCTTGTCACTGTAAACTGGTCTGTCAATCATCTTGTCAATGTAAACTGGTCTGTCAATCATCTTGTCACTGTAAACTGGCCTGTCAATCATCTTGTCACCCTAAACTGGCCTGTCAATCATCTTGTCACCGTAAACTGGCCTGTCAATCATCTTGTCACTGTAAACTGGCCTGTCAATCATCTTGTCACTGTAAACTGGTCTGTCAATCATCTTGTCAATGTAAACTGGTCTGTCAATCATCTTGTCACCCTAAACTGGCCTGTCAATCATCTTGTCACTGTAAACTGGCCTGTCAATCATCTTGCCACTGTAAACTGGCCTGTCAATCATCTTGTCACTGTAAACTGGCCTGTCAATCATCTTGTCAATGTAAACTGGCCTGTCAATCATCTTGTCACTGTAAACTGGCCTGTCAATCATCTTGTCACTGTAAACTGGCCTGTCAATCATCTTGTCACTGTAAACTGGCCTGTCAATCATCTTGTCACTGTAAACTGGCCTGTCAATTATCTTGTCACTGTAAACTGGTCTGTCAATCATCTTGTCACCCTAAACTGGCCTGTCAATCATCTTGCCACTGTAAACTGGCCTGTCAATCATCTTGTCACTGTAAACTGGCCTGTCAATCATCTTGTCAATGTAAACTGGCCTGTCAATCATCTTGTCACTGTAAACTGGCCTGTCAATCATCTTGTCACTGTAAACTGGCCTCTCAATCATCTTGTCACTGTAAACTGGCCTGTCAATCATCTTGTCACTGTAAACTGGTCTGTCAATCATCTTGTCAATGTAAACTGTCCTGTCAATCATCTTGTCAATGTAAACTGGCCTGTCAATCATCTTGTCAATGTAAACTGGCCTGTCAATCATCTTGTCACTGTAAACTGTCCTGTCAATCATCTTGTCAATGTAAACTGGCCTGTCAATCATCTTGTCAATGTAAACTGGCCTGTCAATCATCTTGTCACTGTAAACTGGCCTGTCAATCATCTTGTCACTGTAAACTGGCCTGTCAATCATCTTGTCAATGTAAAGTGGCCTGTCAATCATCTTGTCACTGTAAACTGTCCTGTCAATCATCTTGTCACTGTAAACTGGCCTGTCAATCATCTTGTCACTGTAAACTGGCCTGTCAATCATCTTGTCACTGTAAACTGGCCTGTCAATCATCTTGTCACTACATCTGACTGAAATGCTGAAATGAAGACCTTTGCTCGTCCATTGTCACTCCCTCCTATGTCTTATATAAAATGGTAAAATAAATAAGATATCTCTTGGCAAAATAACTGGTGTCTGGTCAAATTAATTAACAATAAGGGGAAAGCAAGATTTTTTAAATCTACATATGTTACCCTGGATCACAAACCAGTCACATGACGCACGGGTATATTTGTGGCAATAGCCAACAACACATTGTATGGGTCATTTTTCTTTTATGCCAAAAATCATTAGGATTTTAAGTAAAGATCATGTTCCATGAAGATATTTTGTACATTTCATCCCGTAACTATATAAAACATGTATTTGTGTGAGTGACTGCAGCACAATCGCAAACACAAATGCACAACTTTAAAGGAGATTTTTCAATGTTTTGATTTTTATGCACCCTCAGATTCCAGATGTTCAAATATTTGTATCTCGACCAAATATTGTCCAATCCTAATAAACCATACATCACTGGAAAGCTTATTAATTCACTTTCATATGATGTATAAATCTCAATTTAAAAAAATGGACCCATGTGACTGTCTTTGTGGTCCAGGGTCACATGGACATTGAGACGCAGGGTTAGTCTCACCTGGAAGGCCCAGGATGGTCTTGAACCTCTGGCAGTGAACGGCGCCGAGAGAGTTAGACGCACACGTCATCCACAGCCCTTCAAAGTACGAGCTGGAGGTCAACACAGCTTCTGCGTGACTGCCTCTCCTCCACACCGCTGAGTTCACACAACTGGACTCCAGACACCAGCCGACGAGGCCCAGGAACAATCCCGTCAGCTGGAAGACCGTCGATGCCATCCTGAGAGAGAGGAAGACGTGTTCATCAACTCTATTCACGTGTGTTTCACAACACACATCATCTCAAAGCAGCTTTACAGAAAGTGCATGAGTCCACATTACAAGTTATGCATTTCAGAAACGTACATATACAAAATCACAGTTAGCGAAAAATGCATTCATTTAAACAATGTAATAATTTAATGAGCTCATTGAAGTAATGAATACTTGTGCATGTAATAATGTGGCATTGGTGCATGTTTGCAAACTAACTCAGCATGTGCACACTCTTAAAATTAAACTTCTTCAATGGATAGGTTCAGCAAAAACCTTATTTTTGGGCTATATATGGCTCTTGACGCTTCTTACGCTCATTATATTGGTCTCTGGGATCTTTGAAGCTCCAAAACACAGATTTGGAAACTTGACAAATTAGAATATCGCGCAAAAGTTCATTTATTTCAGTAATTCAACTTAAAAGGTGAAACTAATATATCATATAGACTCATTACATGCAAAGTGAGATATTTCAAGCCTTTGTTATAATGTTGATGATTATGGCTCACAGCTTATGAAAACATTTTCACAATATTCTAATTTTGAATTTGGGGTTTTCATAAGCTGTATAATCATCAAAACTATAACAAATAAAGACTTGAAATATCTCACTCCTTATTTTAAGGAAAGACACCACAGGTGAATAGCAGGATACAAATTTTAACTATAGATATCATCATACTTCCTCGGTTGCTTGATCACAGTGCATTAGGACTATACATTTTGTATTACAATATTATGTGTTTAAATATGCAAATGAGGCATTTTCTAATTAATAAGTATGCATTCATTTGCATACATCTTGAGAACTGAAATCTAAACATCGGATATCAATATTTTTGTCGACATTACTCATTTTTCAAGGGATTTTTTATTTGGATATCTCTTTATTTTATAAGAAAATACTTTCAAGAGGCAAAAAAAACCAAAAACGTTTCACCATGTTGTTATATAAATCAGGCGAATGATATATATGAACAACCCCTCAGTAAATAATAGTGAAGTTTGGTGCATGCAATGGTTTTGCCTGTAGTGTCTTGCCTCAATATAAAGACGTTTGAAGTGTTACTGAAGCCCCAAACGTCGATCACAATTACCTACTAACATTTATACTAACATCCTAATACAACTCTTCAACACTCTCAGAAAAAAAGGTTCAAAGCTGTCACTGAGGCAGTACCCTAATGTACAAAAGCGAAAAGCTACATCTTTGTACCTTATTTACCCCTAAATGGTACATAATGTCACCATGGACCACAAAACATGGGTCAATTTTTTTAAATTGTGATTTATACATCATCTGAATGCTGAATTAATAAGCTTATCAGTGATGTATGGTTTGTTAGGATAGGACAATATTGCTCGAGATACAACTATTTGAACATCTGGAATCTGAGGGTGCGAAAAAATCAAAACATTGAGAAAATCTCCTTTAAAGTTGCGCATTTGTGTTGGCGATTGTGCTGCAGTCACTCACGCAAATACATGTTTTATATATTTACGGTAGGAAATTTACAAAATATCTTCATGGAACATGATCTTTACTTGGCATAAAAGGAAAATGGATAATTTTGACCCATACATCCATATTAGTAACTTTTCAATACGGCCTCAGTGAGAGCTTTGTACCTGTGAACACTTTCCCATTATTCAAAATGATGTGCAACACATTCATATCCGTATAACATCTCAGTAACGTGTTTTATGAGCCGTATGTTGCATAAAGAACCACTTCAGCATGGAGGTTCTTCATAGAAATGTGATTCTAAATAGAATTGTCATTAGAATTAAAGAACGTCTAGGCATTTCTACAGTGAGCAGTTCGGATTCAGTTCTATTCATGACTGGCCAAACGTTGGACTTCAAACTCGTGTGAAATAAAAGCAAATCATGTGGTGTTTAACTTGTGAATTTATCTATCTAATAACATCCATAAAATTAACTATTCACTAATAATAGGAGCCAGTGTTATTTCAGTATCATTAAGATGCTATACTATATAGTTTTGGTACATCAAGTTAAACTGGTTTAAATAAAATAAGTGTTTGTTTTTTTTTGTGTGGGATTTTTATTTTATTTCAGTTTTTATATAAGTTTATTTATTTTTATATATATTTTTTTCAGTTAAATGTTATTTCAAGCAAATATACTAGAGAAATTGTTGCGCTCCAAAATGCATAAAAAAATATTTTTGCTTCAGGTGCGTAGAGCCAAAAAATAAAAATAAAAAACTGCTAAAAATAAATAAAATATTTTTTTTGTTTGTTTATCTCACGCAAAGAAATGTTTTAATGTTTTTAGTGTTGGTTAACTATGTTAGGAACATGTTAAGAAACACTGATACAAAGCTTTGAAGAAAACTTTCAATTCAATTATGTTATAGAGTACTTATAGTCCATAATCATATAATATAACCTCTAGTCATGGACTGATTTCACTGTAAAAGCTATTTTTTTCTTTATTAATTCTTTATTAAAGTCTTTATGAATTGAAAGTGACATATATACATACATATAACAGTCAGAAACTGCTATTGATCATTATTTCGATGAAAAATGAAGATTTTTACGCACCTGTTTGGCTCTCAGTGGACTATGTGACCTGATATAGAATAATAATTAGCTTGTCACGTTTCTCCTGAAATTGTGACTCTTGAACAGGGTTTTCGGACTATATGTAGCAGTGATGGGCCGAGTGTCACTGTGTTAATATTGGCTTTAGGTCAATAACCCTGAAACATCAAACCCTCCCCAAAATAGAAAACTGGGGAAAGGGAGACAGACAGGTGACGTTCTTTTGAGATGAGCCTAATCGCTTAATTCAGGGACATTGATTTCTTGATTTCTCACACACACGTTTAATAATAATAATAATAAATGAGGGTTTATTGATGTTTATTTTACATGAGGGTTTATTCCACTCAAGTGCTTAAGTATACATTTAAAGTTAAAATTTATAATACATTAAATTTAAAATTGAAGTACTCAAGGAATAAACTTGTCAATCAGAAAGTACAAAATTTGTAATGTTTTTTGAAAGAAGTCTCTCATGCTCACCATTTATATGATCAAAAATACAATAAAAACAGTGAAATATTATTACAATTTAGAATAACTGTTTTCTATGTGAATATACAGTAAAGTGTAATTTATTCCTGTGATCAAAGCTGTATTTTCAGCATCATTACTCCAGTCTTCAGTGTCACATGATCCTTCAGAAATCACTCTGATATGATGATTTGAGGCCATTATTTTCAATGTTCATATTTTTGTGGAAATTATGATTTTTGATGATGAATAGAAAGTTCAAAAGAACACAATTTATTTGAAATGGAATATTTTGCAACATTATAAATGTCTTTACTGTCACTTTTGATCAATTTTACTGAATAAAAAGTATTAATTCTTTCACAAAAAAATTAAATAAATCTTACAGTTCCCAGACTTTTGAACAGTAGTCTATATTATTTCATTGAACGGAAAAAGCCACAAAAAAAGCCTAATTTACTAATTAAGCTTCATTTTCTTTTTTGCTAAATATATTTCTTATGATAATGGATCATTTTTAACCCCAAAGACACATTTACTCACTCAAACAGGGTAATTAGTTAAATAAAAACCTGACAACAGAAAGAGAGACGTGTGATTCGGGGATGTGAAAGATCAGAGCGATGTGGCGGAAGTTAACGATCGATAACTGGGAAACAGGAAGAGACGAGCTATACAGTGACTTCATTAAACACGAGGAAGTGAAGACAGACTCATTGTTCATGAGCCATTATGATACCATGACTGTTATTGAACTTTGACCGATTCGAGAAAACAACACTGAAACCGTTTCTACGGTGTGTGCGCGTGTTTGATTAGATGTATAGCATACGTGTGTGTGTGTGTGTGTGTGTTATAGAGAAACCTGGTTAATCATTCACATTTAACAGGGAGCAAAGTCTCATCTGAAACACAGAAAATAAACACATCTTAAGTAGAACATATTACACACTTACAGCAAATAAAACAAACACTCGAACCCAATTTCTGATGACAGTGAAATTGAAATTTTAAATAATAATTTTATTTTTTAAATGGAAATTACAGAATATTTTAAACATTTAAATTTCTGTACATAGGGTTGTTGAGTGGCCCGTTTCAATGTCATTGAGACGCACGACCTTAGAGCTGAGCTGTTTGCTGAAGCTCCGCCCCTCCAGATCATTTGCATTTTTTGAAAAGTGGGTGGAGCTACCTGGATTCAAATTTAAACATGGGGCGGGGCATAATGACATCACCGCAATACTACCGTCACTCAGTGACAACTGAAAACAGACTCTCCTTTACAAACTCTCTCTCACACAGAATAAACATGCGTGTCCATTTCTCAAACTTGTTTTCCTCTTCAGGTCACCTGCTCAGTGTCTACCCACAATGCAATGCTCTAAATCGAGCCGTTGCCGCCAGCTCCCGGTCCTCCCGATCTGAAGTCATGCCACAACTTCACTAGCGGCTCTCGGTTCTTCCAAATAAGCTCGTGACCATAAAGTATGTACCAGCTAGAGAAAGAAAGAGAGACGCATGGACATGTTAAGCACAGAGAGAGAATAAACATGCTTGTCTTTGCATAAGTGCCATTAAGAGCCATCAAGTGGTCAACTAAAACAAACACAACTAAAATGCAACACTTTTTTTAAGGGGAGGGTATCAGATTTTAGTACATACAAATAATTTGCCAGTATTTTTTAAATAGTATTTATATGCTAAATAGTATTATATACTATATAGTATTAATATTTTGAATATGCTTTTATTTTTATAATTTCAGTCTTTTAGTTAAAGTTTTAGTCATTTTGAGATCTGCTTTTGTCATTTTTGTTTTTTATTTATCTTTTTTATTGGATTTTAAATTTGAGTAATTTTAGTACTTCAACTACATTCTATTGCCAAGGCAGCATATATAATTTTCATCTCAATTTTTTTATATTTTATTTATAAAAAGTGACTGAATGTGAAAAAAACATATAAAAATCCAGATTAAACAACGGCATAAACCAGATCAGAATCCAGATTAAATAACGGCATAAACCAGATCAGAATCCAGATGAAATATTATAAATAACGGCATAAACCAGATAAGAATCCAGATTAAATAACTGCATAAACCAGATCAGAATCCATATTAAAAATGGTATAAACCAGTTTTGATTCCAGATGACATAAACCAGTTTAAAATCCAAAGGTAATTACAATGTGAAGCCATATTGGATTTGATCGTTATTTCAATTAATTAAAAACTTTTTTCAATTAATAAATAATCCAGATTAGAATCCAGATTTAATAAATCACGGCATAAACCAATCAAAAATCAAATTAAATAACTGAATGAACCAGATTAGAATCCAGATGAAATGACTGCATAAATAAGATCAGAATCTATATTGAAAAATGGTATAAACCAATTATGAATCCAGATTAAATAACTGCATGAACCAGATCAGAATCTAGATTAAACTGGGCATAAACCAGTTATGAATCCAGATTAAATAACTGCATAAACCAAATCAGAATCCAGATTAAACTGGGCATAAAACAGTTATGAATCCAGATTACATAACTGCATAAACCAGATCAGAATCCAGATTAAACTGGGCATAAGCCAGTTATGGATCCAGATTAAATAACTGCATGAACCAGATCAGAATTCAGATTAAACTGGGCATAAGCCAGTTTCGAATCCAGATTAAATAACTGCATGAACCATAACAGAATCCAGATTAAATTGTGCATAAACCAGTTATGAATCCAGATTAAATAACTGCATGAACCAGTTTAAAAATCCAAAGGAAACTAAAATCTGAAACTGTTGTTTATCTAATATTTCAATTTTATTTTAGCATTATTTCAAATAATGAAAACAATTTGAATAGATTTACTTAAAGGGATAGTTCACTTTGAAATTAATTTTTGATATGTTTTAGCTTACCTCCAGTGCATCCAAGATGTAGGTGTCTTTGTTTCCACAGTATCTTCAATTTTGATCATTTTAGGTAAAACCGTTGTTGTCTGTCAGTCATACAATGGAGGTGAAGGGGGTCCAACTCAAAGAGCAGTCAAAATTAAACATTATTTAATGACTCGTAAATGTAAGTACACATTGATGCCCTAAGACACGAAACGAGTGGTTTTTGTGAGAAAACGAACAGTATTTATATCTTTTTTAGCTCGTGTAAGCATATCCATGTCCAACTGATCTGAGAGCAGGGCGCTTCGGTCTGCGCATGCGTACAGCGTTCGCCGGAATGCCCCGGAAGGGCTCCCTCGCGCGTGTTCACGTCACTCATTGTTTATGCAGAGATTTCGGAAGTTTTACCTTACACTGTGAAGATCTAAACATATTTAGATATACAGGATCGCAATGGAAGACGATTTCTATATACCAACAGACAACGTTGATTTTTTTTCACAACCTTATTTATTTGAACCTGAACCGGGGCATTCCGGCGAACGCTGTACGCATGCGCAGACCGAAGCGCCCTGCTCTCAGATCAGTTGGACATGGATATGCTTACACGAGCTAAAAAAGATATAAATACTGTTCGTTTTCTCACAAAAAACACTCGTTTCGTGTCTTAGGGCATCAATGTGTACTTACATTTACGAGTCATTAAATAATGTTTAATTTTGACTGCTCTTTGAGTTGGACCCCCTTCACCTCCATTGTATGACTGACAGACAACAACGGTTTTACCTAAAATTATCAAAATTGAAGATACTGTGGAAACAAAGACACCTACATCTTGGATGCACTAGAGGTAAGCTAAAACATATCAAAAATTAATTTCAAAGTGAACTATCCCTTTAAAAATAACAAAACCGCAATGTGCTTTAATGCTATAAACGGCAGCAAAAGAACCAGCAAGACAGTGACGTGTTACTCACATGCCGAATAAAGCTCCACCTAAATGAGCGGCGTGATCGAAGAAACGCCATCTCAGAATCAAGCCTGTCGCATCCAAGGCCACGATGGCCTTAAGTGCCTGTGGGAGGACAAGAGCATGACAATACGCCCATCATCACTGAGGAATACAACTCTCGCTCTCACCAACGGTATTTTCCTAAACGAAAACTGAAACTTATGGCGCTTTTCCACTACACAGTACCAGCTCGCCTCGGCTCGGCTCGACTCGACTCAACTCGACTCGACTCGACTCGCCTTTGTTTGCTTTTCCACTGTGTAAAAGTTGTACCTGTACCTGCTTTCGGGTACTTTTTTTCGTACCACCTCCGGCGAGGTTCTAAGCGAGCTGAGGCGAGCTAAGGCGATACTAAAATGTGACGTGAAAACAATGGCGACTGCTGATTGGTCACAGAGAATCTGCGTCATCATTGCACGCGCCAGATGGAGTATCCAGAATAAATAACCCCGCCTTTTTTAAATAGTTTGGCCAGAGATAGTTACTAAACTTACTACTATTATTATGGCAACTCGGAAGAATACGCCGTGGTCAAACGAGGAGGTGCAGACTTTCCTTTGTTTGGTTGCCGAAGAGAGGATCCAGCGAGAGCTTGATGGGGCAACGAGGAACGAAAGGCGTCGCTATGACGACCGGGTACTATTTGTGGCGGTACTTTCTGCAATGGAAAACGGAGCGAAAAGCGAGCCGAGTCGAGGTGAGCCAAGGCGAGGCGAGTCGAGTCGAGCTGGTACTGGTAATGGAAAAGCGCCATAAGACTAAAACTATTGGTCAAAAAACATTTTTGTAAACTAGAAAATAGAAATTTCAACACAAATGAAAAACTGAAACTAAACGAAACTAACTGATAAAAACTAACTGAAATAAAATAATAATTAGCAAAAATAAATAATTGTTTTCGTTAAGTAATAAAGATGCAATAGACAAAAAGTATAAATTGATCAATACAAGAATAATGTTTGAAAGGATTAATAATAGAAATAACCATAAAAGAATAATCATTATAATCATGGAAAGTGGAAGTGTTCTGTTAACTCTGCTAAACTATAATTACAAAAACTAAATATATAAAACTAAATAGAAATATGTTAACAAAATAAAAACTAAAACTAACAAACTATTAATGAAACTACCTAAAACTAAACTGAAATTTATAGGAAATAAAAACGAATTTAAAAATGCAAAACTATAATAACCTTGGCTCTTACACACACACACACACACACTCACGTTTCCGGCAGTGAAGGTGTACATTGGGAGGAAGATGATGGCCAGTTTGGCTTCAGGCATTTTGGTGCAAACAGCTGCTAGGACGGTCATGATGGCCCCTGACTGACACAATACAACACAACAATCTGTTTACCACATGCATATGAATGCTGATGAATACTTGAAATTTTTCATCAGGAAATACACTTACCGCCCCCAGTGATGGACCAAACCGACCCATCGCTGTTTTACTCACATAACTGACAAACGTAGAAATCACACCTGAGACCATAAACATATAACATAACATATCACATTTAACATAACAAAATAATAATAAGATTGTTTTATTTAATGCCTTGTCAGCATCTATGCTATTTTCATGGCAAAATTTCAATTACAAAAATACAAATATCATATAAATACAATAAAACCAAGCAAACAAACACAAGTCATATTATACAATTTTTTTTTAATTAACATATAATAAAAAAAACATAGGCATAATCTTACTAAATAAGTCCTTAAGTGAAATAACTTAATAAAAGAGCATTCTAACATAACAAAAAGTTAGTCTCCAATAACACAAAAGTTTTCTAGAGAGTAGGATGGTTTTTGACTGAGAACTCTCTCTCTCACACACACACACACACACACACACCTGCGGACAGGTAGACTGCCACAAACTGCTCTTTGCCCATCATGTTGATGATGCTTGAAGAGAAACTCCACAGCACGTACATGTTGGCCGCCAGGTGAAAGAGAGAATAGTGACTGAAAGTAGACAGCAGCATGGGCCAACACAGCGCCTCTGAAACAAGATCAGAATCCAGATTAAATCACTGCATAAACCAGATCAGAAATCAGATTAAATCACTGCATAAACCAGCTCAGGAATCAGAATAAATAACTGGATAAACCAGATCAGAATCCAGATTTAATAACTGCATAAACCAGATCAGAATCCAGATTAAATAACTGGACAAACCAGATCAGAATCCAGATTAAATAACTGTGCAAACCAGATCAGAGATCAGATTAAATAACTGGATAAACCAGATCAGAATCCAGATTAAATAACTGTGCAAACCAGATCAGAAATCAGATTAAATAACTGAATAAACCAGATCAGAATCCAGATTTAATAACTGCGCAAACCAGATCAGAAATCAGATTAAATAACGGCATAAACCAGATCAGAATCCAGATTAAATAACTGCATAAACCAGATCAGAAATCAGATTAAATCACTGCATAAACCAGATCGGAATCCAGATTAAATCACTGCATAAACCAGATCAGAATCCAGATTAAATAACTGTGCAAACCAGATCAGAAATCAGATTAAATAACTGGATAAACCAGATCAGAATCCAGATTTAATAACTGCGCAAACCAGATCAGAAATCAGATTAAATCACTGCATAAACCAGATCAGAATCCAGATTAAATAACTGCGTAAACCACATTAGAAATCAGATTAAATCACTGCGTAAAACAGATCAGAATCCAGATTAAATAACTGCGTAAACCACATCAGAAATCAGATTAATTCACTGCATAAACCAAATCGGAATCCAGATTAAATCACAGCGTAAACCAGATCAGAATCCAGATTAAATAACTGCATAAACCAGATCATAAATCCAGATTAAATAACAGCGCAAACCGGATCACAATCCAGATTAAATAACTGCATAAACCAGATCAGAATCCAGATTAAATAACTGTATAAACCAGATCAGAAATCAAATTAAATAACTGCATAAACCAGATCAGTACAGCAGTGTTATCACATTATCTTAGAATTAGAATTAGAATAAGAATTCTAATTAGAATTAGCTTTTATATTCAAAATCCAGATAAAGTAACTCCATAAACCAGATCAGAATCCAGAATCCCATGTTTACTGTACCCAAAATATAATAATGCAAATTATTATATTATACACATTTTTTACTTATCATTTTGAGCATCACATAAAAATGCAGGACAAAACCATTTCTGTACCAAAGACACCTTAAACCATGCAAGATTGTAAAGTGAAGTGTAAATCAGAGCGTTATCTATTTTCCAATCCAACACAAAATTCCTCATTTCGATGCAGTGCAAACAGGAGTGACCATTGTTGAAATCCCCATATTATGAAACATAAACAGACGACTTCACGCACTGGCTGCAGGGTTAGATGTGAAGTACTTGAGCATGAAGCGCTGCAGAGAGGGAACTCTCCAACAACAAAACACCAACACATTCGCTGCAATGATGCCTGAGAGAGAGAGAGACAGAGAGAGAGAGAGAGAGAGAGAGAGAAATTAATTCACCATCTCTAACAAAGCACAAAATTTCTTTATAATTCCAGATAGTTTCCAATTCCTCTATACTCTTCATAGTTTTATAAAATAAAAAAAATCAAATTTAATTCTTACTTTTATTAAACTCTTAAAAACTTTTAGTACACCCTGACCAACTTCACCTTCTATTTTTTCCTTTCTTGTCAGATAAATAGCAATTTTCACTTTTCCAATAACAAAATTAACATGTTGCCCTTTTTTCTTTTCCCCCCCAAAACTTGAAACCAAAAATGAAAGAGAGAGAGAGAGAGAGAGGTTCAGAGGTAACAGCGCAAAGAGAAATAGATGAAAAGCATCTGTTTAATTAAATAATTACACTTTATTAAACACATTGTCTTCACAATCTAAACCGCTCATCTGTGTGAAGAGAATGGTTTGTGTCATTCATTGTGTCTGACCTGTGACTGTTTTCTGTCCTTCACTTAAATTGTTCCACCACTGATTCACCTGCAGAAGAATACCAGACAACAGAATGTTCATTAAACACACACAGAAGAAAACATATATTTCCATTAAACATACACACACACACACACCTGTTTGCGTAAATCTCCTTGTTTCTGAGGCCGTATCTTCTCCAGCCAATCCGCTTTGACATCGTCAAAGTAACTCTGTACACGAGATTTTAAACTTTCGTACTGCCATATTGCTGCTCCGCCGAATGAACAACCTGTAAACTGAGCTGGAGTTATTACGATATTCTCTTACATAGAGCAAAAAATAAATGTATATAAATTCACACACATATTGGACCTTTTTCATGAAATACAGGCTAAATGAATTGGTGTAAATGGCATTTAAACGCCTTAATACATCAACTGTCACACTGAACTGATTAATTAAAGTATAACAATATAATCCAGATTGAATAACTGCGTAAACCAGATCAGAATCCAGATTAAATAATTGCAGAAACCAGATCATAATAATCAAGACTAAATAACTGCACAAACCAGATCAGAATCCAGATTAAATAACGGCATAAACCAGATCAGAATCCAGATTAAATAACAGCATAAACCAGATCAGAATCCAGATCAAATAACTCCATAAACCAGATCAAAATTCAGATTAAATAACTCCATAAACCAGATCAAAATCCAGATTAAATACGAATGGATTTTTTAAACGATTTATGCATAATTTTGTTTATGAATGTTTCATGAACAAGCTCCATCATGTGTCAGAAAGTATGCCTACCCCTATAGTGAAGACAAATGGTTTGACCAGTCTGCCAAACGACCGGCTGGGTGTGTGTGGTGTGTGTGGGATGGGCGGGTCTGGGGGCGGAGCCACGTCCTTCTTGTGTAGGATTTCATTCGTCTCTGCTTCTTCCGCCACGCCCTTCTTCGGCTCGCCCTTCTTTGCTACCTTGCGGAAGCCACACCTCTGCTGCGTCTGCAGCGTAAATCTATTTGGAGCACAACCATGATATAATATAGCATTAAAATGCATTAATAGTGATTTGATTTGCCAGTGGGTGGAATGTGGGAAACATAAAAACAAATAGACATTCGTTTTTTTTTTATGTATTAATTTTCAGTAATGTGACGATTTACTTGAGTGATTATATATATATATATATATATGATTTTTTTTTTGTGTGTGCTGGGCAATGATTAATCGCATCCAAAATAAAAGTATGTGTTTACACTGTGTATAATTATTTTGTATCAGGGTTTCCGAGGTCCGGTAATTACCGGACATTGGCCGGGAAAAAAATGAAATGTCCGACAAAATTAAATCTCTCCGGTCAAATTGTCCGATTAAAATTACTTAATACCATTTTTTTTTAAATTGGGGTTATTCGCGGTCTCCCCTACATTTAGATAGGTGGGCAAATGCATGTTTGGAAGCACAGGCGAAGCACTGCTACTTGGGCGCTGAGATATCACGCAACACCTGAAATAAAGCTTGCCACAAATAACCGGCGAAAGTAATGATTATGCATGAAACATTTGAATTATTGATAAAGTTGATAAATTGATAAAGTTGACGATGCAGACGCGCCATCTTCGCAGTAGTGAACGCGCCTATAGAGAGAAGTGTGCACGCGCCGGCGCCTCCGTGTCCTGATTATATTGTCCACTATATTTGCTTCTTATTTATTAATCCAGGCAACTTTGTTGATGAAACTGACTAAAATCAAGATACAATTTATACACAACGAAATTTTCAAGCAAAAATAATATTCGAAGATCGCTGGTTTGATTATTATTCGAAAATCGCACCCCTCCACCACATGCACGCACACATGCATAGGCTACACACCAGAGCATGAGCAAAGCGGAGCGGTGTGACGCTTATTATAAATTAAAAAACTTAAACATACGTTTCATATTTATAAAAAATATAATGTTGTTATTTTTTATTTCATCTATGTTGATTATATGAAAAGGGAACCGCATGAGATGAGTAAGATAGGATCATAAGATGAACAATATATCGGAAAACATTTGGAATGGGTCAGATTTTGACCACTTATTTAGTTTTGTTTTGTAGAAAGCCTTTCTTTAAAGTTTATTTCGTTTTGTAAAAATGGTATCTTAATTTTGATCAATGTTTCATCAACATCCGTGCCTCAATGTTTCAAAAAATGAATGTGTGTGAAACCATAGTAAAAAACAATTTGTGTCGATTGACGCCAATCGGACGTTCATGTTTTTTTCTGTCTATTTAAAGTTAGGCTAATAATAACATGTTGCATTTTATAGGCCTACGGCCTGATTATGCCGTTTTTTAAGTTACATAGCCTGCCTCCAGTTTTCATTAACTTGACTAATTAAGAGGCGATATTTGACCGGCATATCATCAAAATGTCCGTTAAACGAAACCTCTGCCGGCACCATTTTTTTCTAGCGGAAACTCTGTTTTGTATATATAAATACACACACATGCATTGCATATATTTAAGAAAAATGTGTTATTTATATATATAGTATATTAATATATAATATAAATTAATATGTATAAATATATATACAGCATATACATTAAAATATTTCTTAAATATATACATACATATGCGTGTATTTATATATGCAAAATAATTATACACAGTAAAAACGCATTTATTATGTAAACACAAACTTTTAGTTTGGATGCGATTAAAGGGATAGTTCGGCCAAAAATGATATTTAACCCATGCATTACTCACCCTCAAGCCGTTCGAGATGCATCTGTCAATCTTGTTTCAGACGAACACATTTTCAGTTATTTTAGAAAATGTCTTAGACCCTTCAATGGATATAATGTGAAGCAATGGGGTCCACCTCCTTCAAGTCCCAAAATGTGAATACATCCTTCACAAAAGTAATCCATCCGGCTCCAGGGGGATAAACGAAGGCCTTCTGAGGGTAATCCGTGCGGTTTTGTCGTAAAAATATACATATTTAAAACTTTATAAATGAAAATATCTGACTTCCGGCAACGATCGACGCGCGTGCGTTCACGCGCTTTCTTGTTTTGTTTTGCTCTGCTCTCTGGCTGCGCTGGCGCGTTCGTTCTACGTCACAACAGTTCCTACGCTACGTCTTACCTCGTACGCCGACTTCCATCACCCGTGAACGCGCGTCGATCGTTGCCGGAAGTCAGATATTTTCATTTATAAAGTTTTAAATATGTATATTTTTAGGACAAAACTGCACGGATTACCCTCAGAAGGCCTTCGTTTATCCCCCTGGAGCCGGATGGATTACTTTTGTGAAGGATGTATTCACATTTTGGGACTTGAAGGAGGTGGACCCCATTGCTTCACATTATATCCACTGAAGGGTCTAATACATTTTCTAAAATAACTGAAAATGTGTTCGTCTGAAACAAGATTGACAGATGAATCTCAAACGGCTTGAGGGTGAGTAATGCATGGGTTAAATATCATTTTTGGCCGAACTATCCCTTTAATGGGTGCACAGCCTTGGTTTCTGAAGCAAGTTATATTGTCATAATGTCCATTTTTATTTCATGTGTCATAAAATGAATCAAAACGCATTGTTTACATCTACAAATGCCATGGCAGAACTAACCTTAAACACAAGTTCGTAATTATGAAGTGTTTATTAAATTCATTCCGTTCGAATATTTGAATACTTTAAGCTCAAGCATTATTGGATGATCTGATAACAACCACTAAAGCTCATGTCATGCCAGAGGATAAAACAGAGGATCTGAGGCGCTCAGTAAATAAACAGAGTCAAAGGAGTGTTTGTTACCTGTTCGTCAGGTAGTGTGTTTTGCTGATGTCCCCTGTAACCCATCTAAACACTAAACCCCTCACCGCCATCATCACTGCTGCGATCCCAATGCTGCTTTCGCATCTTCTTCAGCTTCCGGTTCCGCTTCCGGTTCAGAGACCAAACCCACAGCGGCCTCTACTGGAGGAAGACAGTCATTGACACACGCGCTCAATCTGTGCGTAGATAGAAAATGTTGTATATTTCAAAATAAAATAAAATAAAATTTAATTCAGGTAAATTGGGACACTTTTTGCCATTGAGATAAGTGGGGGGAAAATGTCCTAATCTATTTGTTTATTTGAAATAATTTGTTTTTTTTTTATATATTTTTTATATTAATTCATTATTTTTGTCAGAGTTGATCAATTAATTATTTTACGTGCATGCTTGCACATCTGTGTATTTTACTCATTTGTGGGAGTGTTTGTTTATTTATTAATTTAAATACTTGTTTAACTGTATTAGGTTGGCAAGGGTTTGCACATTTGTTTTTATTTTATATGAGTTTTTTTTCATCTATTAATTTATCTATTTGCAAGATATGCAGAATTTTTTATTTTACTCTCTTTATGGTAGTTTGTTTATTTATTAATTTAATTATTTTGTGCATGCTTGAAACTTCGTTTTTTTATTAATTTACCGATAGGCTACTCTTTTGGGAAGGTTTGCGTTTTTTTCTTCCATTTTTTTATCAATGTAATTAATTTGCAGACTTGTTGATTTTATACATTTTTGGCAGCGCTTGTTTATTAATTAATTAATTAATTATTTTGGCAGGCTTTTTAAATTTTTTAATTAAATGAATTAATTTGTAGATTTGTCAATTCTATAAATTTTTAGGATCGTTTGTTTATTTGTTCATTTAATTATTTATTGGCCGATTTGCAGATATTTGGCAGCATTTATTATTTAGCTTTTCGCATTTGGTTTTATGATATTTAACTGACTTATTTTCTGAGGCAATGGGTTTTAGCACTTCTTTGTCTAATAAGGAAAAAAATAAATCTGCGCTCCTCCGCCCGATCGTCCGGTGCGCATCATCATCATCATCATCACTCACGCCCTCCGGTGCTCGGCCAGTACAGCGCGTGCGCTCCGGTGCGATTCACCGTCTCCTCGCGAACATGGCGGCGCCTGGGCTCTCCAGCCGGGCAGGTTCTGCTGGCAACAGCCCCACCGCCACCCCGAGCAGCGCCAAACACGTCCCGAACCCCCCCGAGCTGGACTTCAGGTCCGGTACCAGGATCGAGGAGCTCAACCGACTGATCGGGGAATTCAGCAAACACGAGCAACGGGAGTATGACGACCAGCGTGCGCTCGAGATCCACACGGCCAAGGACTTCATCTTCTCCATGCTCGGTGAGAAAGAGCAATGCTTCGGGCACTGATACAGTATACATCCAGCCATGAATTAAAAGGGAAAGGGCGATTTTGCTTTTCCACTGCATTTGTTTCTCTTTGTCACGCGCTTCAGTGTTGAGCAGTGGATGGGTGTGTTTGCAGATTCAACACTCTCATGTTTGCACTGTTATTATTCATATGCTTCATTTATGACCTGTTAAAATCGGGTCATAGCTTTCTGTTAAAGGAACAGTTCAGCCAACAATGACAATTTATTTCTCACGTGGAGCATAAAGGGAGATGTTGAGCATAATATCCACGCTTCTCCTTTTCCTTTCATTTGGAAGGTCAGACAATCTTCAGAAATGAACAAAAATGCACATTTAGATTGAGTGTGTGATGAACAGACTTACATTTAAGTCGTCATTCACTGAATATCTTTACTTTGAACGAGTAAATAATGACGGGATTTTCATTTTGGGTAAACTATTGCTTTACGCTTGATTTATCGTAAAAGAAAAACAATGCAAGACATTCTGAGGTAAAGCAAATGTGAAAACCCAAAAATAATAATAAATAATAAACTCAAATGTAAATTCTGCCAAATCTAATAAATACAAAAAAAAAATCACAAAAATGCAAACCCTGCTTAAATTGAATACATTAATACAAATAAACAAATGTGCAAGCATGCTAATTCTTCATATTGTAAATGGTTATGAATTAAAATTAAAATCTTCAACCAGACCAGCAGGGATAAGTAGCACCAAATTAGTAATAATAAAAAAAAAACTTTTATTTATAGGCGCCTTTTAAGGCACTCAAGGACACCGTACAACATAAAAGTAAAATGCAAAGCTATGCAAAAAGATAGACAAACAGATCAAACCTAAAATCAAACAATCAAATCCCTAAAAGCTATTCTAAACAGATACGTTTAAATCTGAGCTTTAAAAGCTGTGTTTATCTAAGAGTTGAGTTCTCGGAGGCAGTGAGCAGAAGTGAAGCAGAAGATCTCAGTGTTGGCGAGCCGTGCGCCCACAGACTGGAGGAAGATCTGTGGAGAGGATGAAATCAAAACTGACAGTGTGCACTTTTTTTTAAAGGGGTTATGACATGAGAAATCAAATTAGCCTTCATCTTTTGTCATATAAGAGGTCTTTGTACTATTAAAACATCTTGCACGTTTCAGAGCTTAAAGGCAGGGTAGATGATTTGTTCCAGAATTTTTTTTTGTTGTTGTGTTGGTTGAAAGTCTCTTCACATCCTGATAGGAATCTCACTAAGTGTGTTTACATGTGTGTATATACAGTCAAACCAGAATTTATTCAACATTTCTCACTTTATCATAGTTTAGAAAATGGAAATAAAATATGATGAACTCAGAGTTATTAAATCAGTGGATATTTGACTGGTTTTGTCCGTCCTTCTGTTAGACTGAATTATGAATTATGTTGAATATCTGTCAGCTGTTAAATTTAACTACACAATTAGATAATACCAGTTTAGCTCAACCAATCACCAAGCAATGCTTCATGTTGTTCAGTCTGTGTGTAAAAAGAGCATTAGCAATTACAGAAAAAACACGTAAGAAAACATGATCAGGTCAAAGTGTCGGAATCATTTTTGGTCCCAAATGTTTATAGATATCACTGGTAGTCACTGTATGAAGAATTATTGGGTATAATATGTCACAGTTAATTTATGTAAGTGAGGAGAGCAAAATAATCTATAGTGTCCCGCACACACTAGAAAAAAAAATATCAAAAATTAAATCTGGTGTCTGAATAATTTTTTGGTTTGACAGTATATCGTCTGTGGAAGGCGTAGGACTGTAAAATATTCGTCTAATCATTCCATACGATTTCCTGCGCATGTATTTGCATACGTCCGCACACCTGCTCGCGCAGACATCACACGTCATCAGCGTGTGGTATGCAGAATTAGACAGACGTCAGTCACCGAGCACTGCAAACGAAACATCAGTCGCCTTTTACAGTTCCTCTTGAACCAAATCTACAAGTTTATGCTGCGTTCACGTCATATCTACTGTATTTGGGAAGAGACGGAAACCTGTGATGTTAAACTCGGAGTGGTTCGTGACTCGAATTTATGCGTTTCAATGGCAACACTATCAAAATGAAATAAAATAAAATTTGAATTCAGGTAAATTGGGACACTTTTTGCCATTGAGATAAGTGGGGGAAAAATGTCCCAATCTATTTGTTTATTTGAATTCATTTGTGATTAGGGCATGTTTTTTTTTTTTTTTTTTTTTTTTTTTTTAATTCATTATTTTTGTCAGTTTATCAATTAATTATTTTACGTGCATGCTTGCGCATCTGTGCATTTTACTAATTTGTGGGAGTGTTTGTTTATTTATTAATTCAAATACTTGTTTGACTGGACTCAATTATTACTTTGGCAAGGGTTTGCGCATTTCTTTTTATTTTATGATTTTTTCATCTATTAATTAATTTATTTGCAAGATATGCAGATTTGTTCATTTTACTCTCTTTATGGCAGTTTGTTTATTTATTTAATTATTTTTTGCATGCTTAACTTCGTTTTTATTAATTTACCGATAGGCTACTATTTTGGCAAGGTTTGCGTTTTTCATTTTTTTTTTCAAATATAATATAATTTTTAAAATCAAATGTAAATAATTTGCAGATTTGTTAATTTTATACTTTTTTGGCAGCGCTTGTTTATTTATTAATTAATTTTTTTCATGCTTGCAACTTTTTACATTTATTATTTTGGCAGGCTTTTAATTTTTTTTTAATAAATTAATTTGCAGATTTGTCAATTTTATCAATTTTTGGCTTCTTTAAATTTTTTGAATCTGCAGCAGTCAGGAGGGTACAGATCAGTACTCTTGTTTATGTTTATTATTATTGTAATGTTATGTTCTTTGGGACATGAGGTAGTTTAACTCTTTTGTTTGCTCTGTCTGTATGTGTTTTGAAGGAGGGCGTGGCTTTGGAGACGCTCTGAAAGGAAGGTTGGATCTCATTCTATCAAAGCTAACTTGCTATTGCTAGTCGCGAAAATTGCCTACACTACCTTTAAAACATCATAACATCATACTTCATTATAAACAAAGCATTTATTTAATCAAGCTCCAAAAACATGTCGTTTTGATATTGCGGGATCTGTGACGTCATGCAAATACATTTGCATATAAAATCGACGAATAGTTATACATCATCGCACCATAGGCCCCGCCCACTTGTGACATAGGCCCCACCCACTGGTGTTCAATCGCTTAACGGCTGACATTTGTCGACACTGGATGTGAGCGTCACGTCAAAAGCAAACAGAAGCCATTATAATCACTGGCGCTGTCTACACTGATACATTATACAGATGTGTGTTCAGTTTCTGACATCACACTCTTGAGTCTGTCGACAACAGGACAAATGAAAGAGGGAAAGAGCGAACGATCATCCAGTTGAAACCGCTGGTTGGAGTCTCTCTACAGACTTCAGAAGGATCCCAGTGTCAGAAACAAGTGAATGGTTTATTTTAATGGTGTCCCGAATCACGTCTGAGGATTATATGTTTGTTCGGAGCGTTTTATTTAGTAAACGAGGCACAGTGTAGTTGGCAGATGAAGCAGCGACTGTGTTACATCTGACATCATTTCATAATGATTTGTCTGTAAATGACAGTTTTATATGGATGATGCTTTCAATAGTGAGTGGTGGTTGACACTGTTTCCTTTGCTATGACATTAGCCAATTATAACAGTGGATATTTACTGACAAGCCTTAAAGGAGCCACGCCTTAAAAACAGATAATTTCCGACATAGGTTAATAATAATAATTTTTCCACCTATATTTGTTTTTTTTTTGTGTGCAAAATTGTAAGTGAACCTCAAAGAACATGTTAAAATAATAATAAAAAAATATGTCATGACCCCTTCAAGATGTTTAGCTGAGTTTACTGCACTCGTATTGGTAGTGGAAAACGTGATAAAATTAATGGCTGAATGTGTATTGCTGACTGTGGCCTCACCGGAGGAGTGTGACAGATGTGCAGGGCCCAAAATAAACGCACTCATGCAGAGTCACTAACTTGTTTTCGTTTTTCTGAGATTCTCTAGAGTTGCTTCTGCTGCCGACGGCAGATTGAATGCCCTCGAGTCACTCGCTGGTTCATGAGGTTGAGCTCAGGTGTGACGTCATCTGACACCGGGGATTATTTTCTTTAGGAGTGTGTTTCTAGCATCTGGTCGGGAATGTTCATTGTGTTTGTGTAGGAATAGTTTTTATTGCGTTTGCTCTGTTGATCTCGTGATTAAAGATTAACCTTTTTATTATGCTTTATTATGAAATTTGTTCCATTAGGCAACGCCCTTCGTTCCCTCTGATGCTGCGCTCACGTCTCGTCAGAATTACTGTAATTGCAACATAACTTATTTACAGCACAGAAACTATTAGTTGCTCATAATGCCAAAGTGCATCCATGTGCAAAAGCTTTATCACTACTCTAAAGGTTAAATTTGTGATCTTCTTTGCATTTATTTAAATGTAATTAATTAGATTTATTTTGTTATTTATTATATTAGTGGCACAAAAATTACACTGATTGAATGCAGATTTAATTCAACTGCAAAATATTGAACTAAGCGCCCAGGAAACATCAGCTATAATAAAATTAGATTTTAAACTGCAGTGTATTATCTAAAGTCCCTGCCATTTTTGTACCATATTTTATGACATCACAACGATGTGGAAGAAGTAAAGGTTTCCATCAAACTTCCAACTTGTACTATATTAGAAACTATTTCAGACATCATTTTCACAAACATTTATGTTTGCCTGTACAATTTGACAATCAGAAAACTAATGACAAAGGCCCTGTCCCAAATAGCACACTTCATGTGCACTTGCAGTGCTGTTGACTTAAAATGGCCGCCGCGTATGTTTGTCCGTTAAGTCCACAAAACCATAGGCTGTCCCAGTTGTCATTTTAGGTTTCAGAAGGGTGTGCGCGAGGCCGATATGCTCCCTCACTAAAACGAGCTCCGCAGAAGACTTCTTCCCGACCAGTCAAAGTGGCGTAACATCACGAAATTGCGAACTCAATTCGTCTACTTATACTACACCCAAAAGTATGTACTCTTTTTGTGAAGAAAAAGGAGATACTTTTAAGTGTGTAGCAAAAGAGTACACAAGCTTTGGGACAAACTATCACGTCATACAATTGCGTCTTTAACGGTTGCTCTCCGTCGGATCCTATCACTGTAAACTGACCTGTCAATCATCTTGTCACTGTAAACTGGCCTGTCAATCATCTTGTCAAAGATAAAATCCTCCACATTTCATTTAATTTCATTCCCTACCGTATCGGAGAGAAATGTAGAAGCACGTTGATCTGGAGTCGCGGGTCTTTCATGCAGAGACTCTCCTCATATTCATGCGTAACGATGCATTTAAAAGTTAATGGACAAGCGGATCGTTTTAAAAGTCCACATTATTGCAGATGAAATATAACACGGATAACATTAAAAAAAATTAGGTTCAACTTTAATAGTCACTCAAACCTTCATCTAAACCTCTCACCGTCGGTCGTGCACATCTGCCATTTTTTGTAGTTTTTTTAACACGTTTTACTCGTGTTTGTAGTTCTTCCTCCAAAGCGCAATGGGTTGTGGGTAATATTAGCTTTTATAGTGAGCACAGATCCACACTTTGAAAATCCACTGGAAATAGTAGATCATCCGGGGACTTCTGGCATACTCTTTTCAACATACTATGCTTTGGGACACACTTATTCTAATCTCACACACTGTTTAGGATGGATAGTATGGACATTGAGATGGAGGGTAGGTTTCCATTTGCGACAGGGCCAAAAACAACACGTGTCCCTCTCTAATGATGTCATTTCCTGTTTTCAGGCATGGTGCAGAAGTTGGACCAGAAGCTTCCAGTTGCCAATGAGTACCTGCTGTTGTCCGGCGGGGTGAGGGAGGGTGTGGTTGACATGGATCTGGACGAATTGACGGTGTACGCGAGGGGAGCGGATTACGACATGGACTTCACGTTGCTGGTTCCCGCGCTCAAACTCCACGACCGAAACCAGCCGGTCACGTTGGACATGCGTCACTCGGCGCTCTGCCACTCCTGGCTCAGCCTGCGACTGTTTGACGAGGGAACCATAAACAAGTGGAAGGACTGTTGCACTGTGGTCGACCACGTTAACGGCGCAACCAACTACTTTTTCTCGCCCACGCTGGTGGCCGATTGGTTCTACGAATCCATTAGTTTGGTTTTGGCGGAGATTCAGAAGAAGCCGCAGCGTGGCGTTCCTCGGGTCGAGAAAGTCGAGCGCAACGCGACGGTGATCTCCATCATCTTGGGCGTCGGAGGCAGTCGGATGCTATACGACGTGGTACCAGTGGTTTCGTTCAAGGGTTGGCCCGCGGTGGCCCAAAGCTGGCTGATGGAAAACCATTTTTGGGATGGGAAAATCACAGAGGAGGAAGTGATAAGTGGGTTTTATTTGCTGCCCGCATGCTCTTCTACAGGCCAGAAGGAAAACGAATGGCGTTTGTCGTTTGCGCGCAGCGAGGTGCAGCTGAAGAAGTGCATTTCCGCGAGTCTTATGCAGGCGTACCAAGCTTGTAAAGCTCTGATTATTAAGCTGCTGTCCCGACCCAAAGCCATCAGCCCGTACCACCTGCGCTCGCTAATGCTTTGGTCCTGCGATCGCCTGCCGCACACGTACCTGGCGCAGGAAGACTATGCGGCGCACTTCTTGCTAGGTTTGATCGACGACTTGCAGCATTGCTTGGTGAATAAGACCTGCCCTAATTACTTCATCCCTCAATGCAACATGCTAGAGCACCTCAGCGACGACACGGCTATGCTTCATGCGCGCAAGTTATCGTCTGTACGCTCCGACCCAGTGGAGCACTTGCGGAGCGCAATCGAACACGCTAAAGCCGCCTCGCGGCTCACACTTGAGCTTCAATGGCGCGGCGGAAGCTCGAACCTGCCGTCGCCGCTGTCGGACCCGGGAGGCGATCAGCAACCGGACGACCGGCTGGCGAAGAAACTCCAGCAACTGGTCACAGAGAATCCTGGGAAGTCCATCTCCGTCTTCATCAACCCGGACGACGTCACACGACCTCACTTTCGCATTGATGATAAGTTTTTCTAAAGCCACGCCCGCTGATCTGATTGGACGTTGACTGCAGATGACCTCGCTTTTGCATCGGTGACATTCTTCTGAAGCCACGCCCACTGATCTGATTGGACGTTGACTGCAGATGACCTCGCTTTTGCATCGGAGACATTCTTCTGAAGCCACGCCCACTGATCTGATTGGACGTTGACTGCAGATGACCTCGCTTTTGTATCGGTGACATTCTTCTGAAGCCACACCCACAAATCTGATTGGCTGCGGATTGCAGACGACGTCATGCAACCTCACCCTCGCATAGATGATAAATACATCTGAAGCCACACCCACTGATCTGATTGGCTGTTGACTGCAGATGACCTCACTTTCACATCGGTGCCCAATTCTTCTGAAGCCACGCCCACAAATCTGATTGGTCACTGACTGCAGACAACCTCACTTTTGCATTGGTGAGATTGTTCTGAAGCCACACCCTCTTATCTGATTGGAAGCTGACTGCAGATGACGGTGACAATTTCTTCTGAAGCCACACCCACAAATCTGATTGGCTGCTGGCTGCAGACAACGTCATGCAACCTCACCCTCGCATAGATAAATTAATCTGAAGCCACGCCCTCTGATCCGATTGGACGCTGCCTACAGATGACATCACACACTTTTGCATCGATGACAAATTCTTCTAAAGCCACACCCCTTGTTTTGATTGGACGGTGACTGCTTTATGTTAATGAGTTCCGGAAGCAGAAAGCTGTGTGTTTTGCACAGAGATGTTAAACGCTTCAGACACTAAATATGATGTTAAAAAAAGGACATGATCCTGTTTCACTGCTGCCAGTTGAAGTCGTGTTCACATATCTGTTCCTCCCCGTTACAGACGCACAGTTTTTACGGAGAGAGAGAGAGAGAGAGAGAGAGAGAGAGAGAGAACGGGAGATTTATGGAAGGATGTGGGGGGAGGACGGTTTGTCCATGGCTCATGTGGAAAACAGGAAACCCATAACTCCACTCAGAAGTGCAATTAGACTAAATGTGTTTATACGCTTTACTTGTAAGTACACTGTAACATTATACTGTACACACACTGTTTTAGACACCATCGTTTTCACAAACACACTGGCTGAACTTTTTCTCTCACAAACTGCACACTTAAGACTCCAAATAAAAATGCACAGAAACACACACACTCCCTGTGATGATGGATGTTTGTTTCTTTTAAAGCAATGGGTGAATCTCATGAAAACATTTTTACAACTCCAAAAATATTAGCATTTTTATTTTGCATGAAGAAAATAAAGCTTATTTTAGAAGATGGTTTTCATTCATGATATTTAAACGCATTTTTAAACCCCCTTTTTTATTCTTGTTAGATTCTCATTACTGTAATACAGTGATTTAAAAAAAATCATCCTTCAAATAATATCAGGATATTTTGCATTGCATTAATTAGAGTTGGTTTCATGAGATTCACCTCTTAAAAAATACTTTGTTTTTTTTTATATACATATGCTGCTAAATATGATGGGTGCATTAATATTTTTTGTTTTTGTACATTTTTTTTAGTATTTTGATCATTATGTGTTGTAACTGTGTACATACTGCTGTAATAAACCCCGCCCACTTCTCCAAGTTAGACCCATAGATATCCATAATAAAGGCTAGATGTCTTACGGCGGAGTCTCTATCGTCATCACCGGCGGCCATCTTGCCACAGGCAAGCTTTCTGGCGGGCTCTGTGGTGCCTGATGTAAGATGAGTGATCAGCACGAACACAAATACTCTTTATCTCGTTGAAATCTTGACGGATTTACAAACGGTTTGGTTTCTTACAAACGTTATTAACGTGGCTATAATTCTGGTTGATTATTTATTGATACACTTATTATTCATAAGAATGCAGAGTCATAACTACATCTCTGACGTTTATAACAAACCAAACCGTTTGAAAATCGGTAGAAAATTGAGCAAGTTATGGTTATTTAAAAAGTACACGCACCATTAAAACAATGTTACGAGTGAGCGAGCCGCCTGTGGCAAGATGGCCGCCATGTGCGGACGTCGACCTCCATTGGCCAGCAGCGCGGACGAGACATCTAGCCTTTATTATGGATATCTATGGTTAGACCAGACTGATAAGCAGTCATCAACCAATCATGTGATGTGCACTCATTTAGTTATTGACACATGCATATCTTTGCATGTAACTGGAAGGAGGGACCGATCATAACAGACCAAACGTGAATCTTGAAGCTCTACAGGGACCAATCGTAATGCCTTATCACTGAAATCAACCAATGGGGTGTTTTTAGTCCGATTAAGAGACTAAAGACTCTTTTTCAACCCTGACCACGTGTGTTTCTCTTTATATCTGAATCAGGACATATCAGAACAAAACAGAACATGTTGATTTATTATAGCTGTCATCATTAGACTGATGTCCATGAGAATTGTATGTACATGTTTAGATTTATGCTTGATAAATATCTCTGATTTGCCAGCGGGTTTATGGACTCCTCAGCAAAATAAAATATCTGCTCTGGATCGGTGTTGCATTGCATTTTCAACTTGTGTTTGCTAAATAAAGCTGTACAGAAATACAGATGTGTGAGAAAGATCTTGATTATTCTGTTTTGCATATCCACAGTCACACATACAAAAAAAAATATATATATATATATATATTTTTTTTTTTTTTTCAGAATAGGAATTTTGCAAAGAAATGTCTCACCAGGGCTGGATTTATTTGATCAAAAATACAGTAAAAATAGCGAAATATTATTACAGTTTAGAATAACTGTGTTCTATGTGAATATACAGTAAAGTGTAATTTATTCCTGTGATCAAAGCTGTATTTTCAGCATCATTACTCCAGTCTTCAGTGTCACATGATCCTTCAGAAATCACTCTAATATGAGGATCTGATTATTTATGATTATTATCAATATTGAAACATCATATTTCTGTGGAAACTGATACATTTTATTTTTCAGGATTCTTTGATGAATAGAAAGTTCTAAAAGAACAGCATTTATTTGAAATAGAATCTTTTGTAACATTATAAATGTCTTTACTGACACTTTTAAGTAATTTAATGCGTCCTTGATGAATAAAAGTGTGCCATTATTCACTATTCAAAAACCCGTTCTCTCCCCAAACTCTGCAACCGTGTGTGTGTGTTGCGTGAGTTCCTATCACACTGTTCAAGAGTTTGGGGAGAGAACGGGTTTAAATGGTGAATAAATAACTTTCTTCCTTCCTTCCTTCCTTTCTTCCTTCCTTCCTTCCTTTCTTCCTTCCTTCACTTTTAAAAATAGAAAAAATTATTTCTTTCTTTTTCTTTCACTCTTTCTTTCTTTCTTTCACTCTTTCTTTCTTTCTTTCACTCTTTTTTTCTTTCTTTCACTCTTTCTTTCACTCTTTCTTTCTTTCTTTCACTCTTTCTTTCACTCTTTCTTTTACTCTTTCTTTCTTTCTTTCACTCTTTCTTTCTTTCACTCTTTCTTTCACTCTTTCTTTCTTTCACTCTCTTTCACTCTTTCTTTCTTTCACTCTTTCTTTCACTCTTTCTTTCTTTCACTCTCTTTCACTCTTTCTTTCTTTCACTCTTTCTTTCACTCTTTCTTTCTTTCACTCTCTTTCACTCTTTCTTTCTTTCACTCTTTCTTTCACTCTTTCTTTCTTTCACTCTCTTTCACTCTTTATTTATTTCACTCTTTCTTTCACTCTTTCTTTCTTTCACTCTTTCTTTCTTTCTTTCTTTCTGTATTTCTTTCTTTCTTTTACTCTTTCTTTATTTCACTTTCTTTCTTTCTTTCACTCTTTCTTTCTTTCACTCTTTCTTTCTTTCTTTCTTTCTTTCTTTTATTCTTTCTTTATTTCACTCTTTCACTCTTTCTTTCTTTCACTCTTTCACTCTTTCTTTCTTTCTTTCTTTCACTTTCTTTCTTTCTTTCACTCTTTCTTTCTTTCTTTCTTTCTTTCTTTCACTCTTTCACTCTTTCTTTCTTTCACTTTCTTTCTTTCTTTCTTTCACTCTTTCTTTCTTTCTTTATTTCACTCTTTCTTTCACTCTGTCTTTCTTTCACTCTTTCTTTCTTTCACTCTTTCTTTTACTCTTTCTTTCACTCTTTCTTTCTTTCTCTTTCTTTCTTTCTTTCTTTTACTCTTTCTTTCTTTCACTCTTTCTTTCTTTCACTCTTTCACTCTTTCTTTCTTTCTTTCTTTTACTTTTTCTTTATTTCACTTTCTTTCTTTATTTCACTTTCTTTCTTTCTTTCACCCTTTCTTTCTTTCACTCTTTCTTTCTTTCACTCTTTCACTCTTTCACTCTTTCTTTCTTTCTTTCTTTTACTTTTTCTTTATTTCACTTTCTTTCTTTCTTTCACTTTCTTTCTTTCACTCTTTCACTCTTTCTTTCTTTCTTTCTGTCTTTCTTTCTTTCTTTTACTCTTTCTTTATTTCACTTTCTTTCTTTCTTTCACCCTTTCTTTCTTTCACTCTTTCTTTCTTTCACTCTTTCACTCTTTCTTTCTTTCTTTTACTTTTTCTTTCTTTCACTTTCTTTCTTTCTTTCACTTTCTTTCTTTCTTTCACTCTTTCTTTCTTTCTTTCTTTCTTTCTTTCTTTCTTTCTTTCTTTCTTTCTTTCTTTCTTTCGGATGGCTGTATAATGTATATATGAGCAGGAATCAATTGTAAGCGCTCTAAAAATGTGTGTATGTCAAAATACATGTTCTTCGTCCGGGATCATAATGGCGTCAGCGAAATGCTCTTCTGCTACTGCATTAAAAGCACTGACGCCGCAGGAGAAACGTTTGCATGCAGGGTTTTCCTCCAGGAGCTCAGCCCTGCTTCTCGAGGACAGGTGCACAGACTTTAAGAAAGGTAAATGCTGAGAAGTTTATCAGTACAATAGAAGTGTGGCTCGGGATGATGGAGTGCTGTGTGTGTAAATGCTGAAGCTGTTCTTCTATCTTGCTGACCCGAGGACGGTGCATGAGTTTCAGTTCTGCTTAAGCAGCTCAATACTAAAATAATCCAGCTCGCTTTTATATACGACTGTGTGAGTTATTTTTGTGTCTTGTCGTCTCAGCACCCGTCTGCCCACCTGCGTTGTGTGTGAGTGTGTGTGAGAGAGAAGTTTGTTGATGCTCTTTGAGATCATTTCAGATCTGACACTGATTGATTCACTTTATTATTTTCAGGTTTAAAGTCCCCTGTGGTGTAAATCCAGCTTTTAATGTTGTTTATATCTCTATGTGGTGTTTGTAATACGCTTTAAGACACATCATGTGTAAGTTCATAAGTCGACAGCATTGCTGAGTATTTCCTCCTTAAAACTGCAGTGAACCAAAGACAGTCTCAAAAACACGCTTTGAAATCGCTGGTGTTTCTGACGTCACACACGACCTTGTAACCAATCAGATCAACGTGTGATCGTCAACCAGTGGATCTCTGAGCTGAGCGAGTGAGTGGAGGCGGGGCTCATTTGCATATTCATGAGGGTGTCGTGTTACATTCAAGATATTTTAAGGTATGAATAATTTTTTTTCAAGGATATGATGATATATATCATGGTCATAATATAAAGTGTGAATCAATTGAACTTTTTCTATATTGTTTATATATATCGCAGTTTGCAAATATATCCATACGTCCATGTTTCTTTATCACTCTATAGTGTCAATAACTCATGCAGCTTTTAGAGGGCACAGAAGATATTGACACGATAGAGCGATAAAGAAACATGGACAAATGAGTAATAAACAGTGGGACTTATTATTGTTATTAAATGTACAATATCCCGCAAAAGAAAAGCTCATTCAGCATTCACACACTGACAGGCAGCTTTCTGTGCGCGTCAAATACACACAACAATACATCAGAATCACTGCTCTTGATTGAATAAATTAACTAATATAGTGAAGTCTATGCAGTGTTTTATAGTTTACATTTTAATACTTTATTAAATGTCTTACTTGACACTCTTTTTGTACCTTTGTTCTTATTACTGACAGTTTACTTGTCTTCAATAATTGCTTGCATTAGTATTAGTTTTTGCTGTGGTTTAGACAATAGTGAAATTTCACTGGTATCTAAAATGTTGGTATCGTAACAAGCTTATTTCCGGGGGAAAAGACAATATCATGATATATTTTGTTACTGTGAAAATGACTCACATCGTGATTTAAGATTTTGGTCATATTGCCCATCAATTGAACTTTTTATTGTTTATATATCGCAGTTTGCAAATATATCCTTACCTCCATGTTTCTTTATCACTCTATAGTGTCAATAATTAACTCATGAGAGTTATTGACACGATAGAGCGATTAAGAAACATGGACGAATGAGTAATAAACAGTGGGACATTGGGATACTCCTTATTTTAAATAAATTTTCATGTATTTGTGCCCATCTCTGGTTCTTCCTCAGAAGCGACAGAAGAACCATGTTGGGTTCCCAAAGAAACATTGCTTTTTATTATCAATTCTCATGGAAATTAATAACCAATACACCCTTAATAAAAAATATATATATAAAAAAAAACGTTTCATTTCTGTTTTTGCTGTTTTTATGGGCCTTTTTTTATATCTATTACTTATTTTATAGGTTTTATTTACTTTACAATTATGCTACATTGGTGCTATACACATATATTTTATTGCCTTATTATTTTTATTATAATTTGAATTTGAAAAACATAACAGAAAAAAAAACTATTTTTTTTATTTTTTTCACTATTTATTTAATAAACTGATTGACAATGTTCCCCCCCTGTTTTTATGAACCAGGCTGTTTTATGGCTTATATGTATTTTTTGTTATATTGGTGCTATTTATTTTCCTAGTTATAAACAAAACAAATTGTTGAGTTGATTTTTTTTTTTTTTTTTTTTTTACAAAATACTATTCCAGTCTTTCTTGATATGATCATATCTGATACCATCATTGTACCATGGTAAGGATGATTGACCACAGGATCACATTTTATTTAAAACAAAAAATTATTTTATTTTATTGATTTTAAAGAATTACAACTACAGTACATTGAGTAAACAACAACAACAACAAAAAAAGACAAATATAGGCTATAAAGAAATAGTTACAAACTTAAAAGTTAAACAAAAATGTGAAAATGTTTACAGAATAAAACGCACTTTGCAGCTTTCTTATTTTTCAAACCCAATATTGTGTTTAAGTATACATAATTGTTGAATTTCTGATCTTAAAAGTAAAAACAAAGGCTTTGTTTCCTTCAAATTTACATTGATGAATAGTAAATGTACCTAAAAGAAGAAGCAGATTAATTAAGAGATATTCCTTATAATAAGATTTATCATGAGAGGAAAATACATTTTTAAAGCACAGTTGAAAGCTGGGCAAGGCTCCGTTAATATGAGGTGTCACATGACACCTGCTGTGACGTCACGCCCGTGTGTCTGATAGCGGCGGAGCTTGCGGCAGCTCCCGTTAACGGCGCGCGGAACGAGCACCGGTCACACGCACGCTCACGCTCCCGCTCCAGCATCAACAAACACCGTCCGCCACACCCGTGATTCCGCCGCCGCCGCCTCACTCAGCACCGGACCGCGCGTGAAGTGACTGACAGCTGCTCTCACGTGAGAGTCGCGCCCCCGTGCGCCGCTGTAGCGCGAGCCAGGACCGACGCAGTCTCCCTCATCTTCTTCAGCATCTTCATCCTCCTTGACCGACAGCAGCGCAACGGGAGATGGAGAGCAAAGACAAGAGCGCCGGTGAGCGACTGACGTCATGCGTGTGCGTGTGTGTGTGTGCATGTCTGTAAGTGTGTGTGTGTGTGTGTGTGTGTGTGTAGACTGCGGTACTCAGGTCTGCTGTCCTGACGGGGTCTGGGTGGGGTGGGTGTGTGTGTGTGTGTGTGTGTGTGTTCATGTGTGATGCTTATCAGATGCCAAGCATGTGTGTGTGTGTGTGTGTGTGTGTGTGTGTGTGTGATGTATCAGTAAATGCTTTCAGTGCCAAACATCCTGATGCAGCAGAAATGCCTCTTGCATGGGGTTCGGGTGGTCCACGCATCACATTCATCACAGTCCTCTGCATATGTGTGTGTGTGTGTGTGTGTGTGTGATGCATTGAGTCCCTATACATGATAAAACACCTGTCTGCATCATCATACGCTGTGTTTTTGTAAGCGTTTGGGTGTGTATCAGCAGAAGCTGTGATTTTAAACATGTGTATTAACTGTAGGGGATATTGTCTATGGTTGGTATAAGTGTGTGTTGATGATGCTCTTCATCAACATTCAGGACGTGTATAGCATCGCGCTCTCACTTTACTGCACCCTGACGCTCAGAAGGAAAATTCCCTCTCGAAACAAAAAAAGCTTCTATATTGGAATTGATGGTTCCATATGGAACCTTCGACACTTACGGAACCGTTTGAATGCGCCAAACACAGTTAGAGGTGAAACTGAGGTGCATAAGCTCAGGTCACGAGGCCTACACGACCAGAACCGGTGCTAATCCGAAGTAAACAAGTCGAATCCATTAACAAGAGCGGGTTTTAATAAGCCAGTCGTTTTTGAACCAGGAACAAAAGTAGGATTCTCAGCTCAGCATTTGGGTCAAGATGTGCCGTAGCATTAAATATCTCCCAGTATTTACTGCACCTGTGTGTGTGTGTGTGTGTGATGTTGCTGTGTTTTATGGCCCATATTCAGGTCTAATAAATGCATTTGGGTCATCAGTGTCCGTTTAAGTGCGATATATGTAGCTGTTGGTGTGTGAGGTAAACACAGCGGCCCCGAAACCCATACACACTCTTTAAAACAAAGGTTCTGTATTGGAATCGATGGTTCCGTGAAGAGCCTTTAACATCCATTGCACAAAAGGTGCTTTATATTGAAATAAGGTTATTCTAAAAGCTGAAAGGGTAGAAAAATTATTCTTATGAAAACAACCCTTTTGGAACGGTTATCTTTACGAGTGTCACAGTCAAAAATGTTTGATTACGTGCAAAATATCAAGCTTGCAGTGGAACTCGTTTTTTTCCACTGACTTTTGCAAATCAGTTCATTGGTGTGTGTGTGTGTGTGAACAAAGATGCTTTCAAGTTGCTGAATTCTGTCCAGATTATGTTTAACATGTAAGTAAGCTGTACAAAGGTTCTTTATAGGCATCTGGTTCCACGAAGAACATTTAAAGGGATAGTTCACCCCAAATTGTAAACTCTGTCAGTAATTACTCTCCCTCATGTTGTTCAACCCCGCAAGACTTTCGTTCATCTTCGGGACACAAATTAAGATATTTTTGGTGAAATCTGAGAGCTGTCTCACTCCTCCATAGGCTTCTAAAGCCTAGTTCACACTACATGATTTTAAAACGTCGGGCTGAACTGTGCGGTTCACACTACATGACTTGCTCTCTGTGAAATCAGGAGTGTTCAAGTTGTTGAGCTGTTCACACCACACGACGCGACGTGATTGATCCGCAACAGGAGGTAACCCAACGATTCCATTTTGTCTACAAACTACGTTTTGTCACGAAAAATCACGCGATAAAACGAACCGGAAAATGGCGCGAAACAGCACGCGCGCCAATACTCTGTGACCTCAACCCATGCCTTGCTCTGATTGGCTGTAGCTCATGACATCACGTGAGGTTGAGTCGTGCGACAGCGCTGGATATCTAGCATGCTAGATATTTTCCTGGTTCCGGCGACGCGTCTGTGAGCATCTTTGATACGTTGTTGGCTCTTTCATACTGACAGATTGGCGAGCGTTTATCGCCCACTAATCCCCCCGCGATTTGCACGCGATAACATCCTAACCTGTCGGCGAGCTCAACGATTTGCAAATCGGGCTTAAAATCATGTAGTGTGAACTAGGCTTAAGGAAACTTGCCGGCCCAGAAAAGTTATGAAAAACATCGTTAAAATAGTCCGAGTGACTACAGTGGCTCAACGTTAAGTTCATCAAGCGACGAGAATACTTTCTGTGCGCAAAAAAACAAACAAAAATAACGACTTTATTCAACTATTCATCTCCTTCTCTGTGGGCCTCGAGTGAGTTCACGTAGTGTAACAGCGCAGCGCTTCTGGTGTACGTCACACGCAGGCTCACTATTGGCCGACGCTGGTCGTGTGTGTGTGATGCGTGTGACGTACAACACAGAAGCGCTGCGCTGTTACACTACGTGAAATCTCACGGCCCACACAGAAGGAAATGAATAGTTGAATAAAGTCGTTATTTTTGTTAGTTTTTTTGCACACAGAAAGTATTCTCGCCGCTTGATAAATTTAACGTTGAGCCGCTGTCGTCACTCGGACTATTTTAACAATGTCTTTCATAACTTTTCTGGGCCGGCAAGTTTCAATAACATAGAAGCCTATGGAGGAGTGATCCAGCTCTCAGATTTAATCAAAAATATCTTAATTTGTGTCACGAAGATGAACGAAAGTCTTACGGGGTTGAACAACATGAGGGAGAGTAATTACTGACAGAGTTTTCATTTTTTGGGATGAACTATCCATTTAACATTCATGGAAACTCTTGAAAATAAAGGTTTCAAAGGTTTTTTTTTTCAGTGATCTTAAAAGGACCATTTTTTTATTTATTTTTAGTGTGAAGAACATTATAATAATAACCCTTTTTCCACTATAAAGACCCTGATCTGTGAATGTGTCAGACTAATGAATCATTAGCCACTAGGTTAATAACTAGAGGAATAACAAATGATTTTTGCGCTACTCTCTTTATAAAAAATAAAAAAAAAGCTGGGTTGTTTCAACCCAATTTTGGGTCAAATATGCACAGCCGTTTTCCGAGCATTTGATTGGACAGAAAATCTGATGAGAATCTGAAGTGCAGAGTGATGTCATCAAAATCATTGATCCATATATTGTCGGAAGTGCGAGACTGTAAGTTTTGAATGCTTATATCTTCTAAATATGAATTTTGTCATTGTTTTGGAGCACGCTAGCTTATAGATAACAGAACGGCTAACATATTCATACTAAAAAGACTTTAAAGTGTACTTTTACTCGCACTGTTTATGCTACAAATGTCATAGAAGTCATAGAAGTACGG
This sequence comes from Tiaroga cobitis, assembly GCA_030578255.1. NCBI lineage: Eukaryota > Metazoa > Chordata > Actinopteri > Cypriniformes > Leuciscidae > Tiaroga > Tiaroga cobitis. Next base: position 45,681,731 of record CM060605.1, on the reverse strand, counting down.
GAATTGGGACGCACCGAATGAAATCCCGGGACTTTTCGCCCCCTGTTTTTTTTAATTCTATGTATTCTCTGACATACTTCTATGTTGGCGTACTTAACTCAATTAGCAATCGTGTTGATGTTGATTAATATTCATAACTCAAGTTCACACAAGTGTAGTTCGTCACATTTGCTATGAACATGCTCTATTAACCACGAGCAAACACAACACCGCCTGCCTTCATGCTCATCTACTGTTTTAGCATTAAGTGTTTTGCTTGGGAAATGCGCTTGTTTATCTTTACAGTAAATGGCATTTGATATTTTGACTAATGCAATATATAATGCAATGACATTCAAAGAAATGTAAGTTTACACAAACACATATCCATAACATTACTGAGAAATCAGTGTCATAAGAAGCAATGTTTGATGGCACGTGTGTGTGTGTGTGTGTGTGTGTGAGTGTGTGATGGGAAGGTTTAGGGGTCGGGTTAGTGTGTGTGTGAGATGGGTAGGTTTAGGGGTCTGGTTAGTGTGCGTGTGATGGGTAGGGTTAGTGTTTGTGTGTGTGATGGGTAGGTTTAGTGTGTGTGTGTGTGTATGTGATGGGTAGGTTTAGTGTGTGTGTGTGTGTGATGGGTAGGTTTAGTGTGTGTGTGTGTGTGTATGCGATGGGTAGGTTTAGTGTGTGTGTGTGTGTGATGGGTAGGTTTAGTGTGTGTGTGATGGGTAAGTTTAGTGTGTGTGTATGTGAGTGTGTGATGGGCAGGTTTAGTGCGTGCGTGTGTGTGTGTGTGATGGGTAGGTTTAGGGGTTGGGTTAGTGTGTGTGTGTGATGGGTAGGTTTAGGGGTTGGGTTAGTCTGTGTGTGTGATGGGTAGGTTTAGGGGTTGGGTTAGTGTGTGTGTGTGTGTGTGTGTGTATGTGTGTGTGTGTGATGGGTAGGTTTAGTGTGTGTGTGTGTGATGGGTAATTTTAGGGTTAATGTAAGGAGACAGAATATACAGTTTGTACAGTATAAAAACCATTACGTCTATGGAATGTCCCCATTTAGATAGCTAAGTAAACGTGTGTGTGTGTGTGTGTAAACTGATAGTCAGGCGGTTGATGTTCACAATTGATTTTGGCTTCAACTGTCCGACGGCGAGACAACAAAGTTAAACACTGTCTCACTCACATACACACACACACACACACACACACACACACACACACACACACACACACTGTCTCTCTTCAGAGCCCCTCGGTTTCAGTCGGAGGGGGAATGTCGTCTGAGACTTAGACTTGATAGATAAAGTCTGGTCCACATTGCAGTTTATTTCAGAAGAGTTCGCAGTCCGCTGGAATGAGCTGAGCATCACCACATAAAACCATTTTGATGCACAAATATGGTAACTTTAAACTGTGGTGTTAAATGTACATGTTAGTCAGATCTGTCTTTCTGTCGGTGGTTCTTAAGCAACATATGCTCAGAAGTGCATCCGAGTGTTGTGATGGGTGACAGTCGTGGCTAAACGCAGGTTTCAGATCAGTGTGTACAGGATAACACAGGTGTGTGTGTGTGTGTGTGTGTGTGTTCTGCTGTGCTAATGATTCATTCTAGTACAGGTGAATGCTGGGAAATGGTGGGTCACTTGAGAGCACTTTGTTTTCCATCTCTTGGGGATATTTAAAGGTGCAGTGTGTGTGTGTGTGTGTGTGTGTGCGTGTCCTTTCTGCACCACTAGCAATCCTGTTTTATATGTATATACACTACCCTCCATAAGTTTGATTTGATCTGATGTTTATTTGATCAAAACTACAGTAAAAACAGTAATATTGTGAATTTAAAATGTGTTCTCTCTCTCTGTGTGAATATATAGTAAAGTGTAATTTATTCCTGTCATCAAAGCTGAGTTTTCAGCATCATTACTCCAGTCTTCAGTGTCACATGATCCTTCAGAAATCACTCTAATATGAGGATCTGATGCTCAAGAAACATTTATGATTATTATCAATATTCATATTTCTGTGGATACTGTGATACTTTTTTTCCAGGATTCTTTGATGAATAGAATGTTCAAACGAATTTGAAATGGAATCTTTTGTAACACTTTCATCACATTTTGTTACAGACTTTTTTAACACTTGTGTATATAAGAGATGATTAATTTTAGACAGTGTTTTGTAGAGATATTTGGGTGTTTGTTTGATATGGTGTGTTTGATCTAACAGCAGGTGGCGAGAGAGAGAGAGAGCGAGAGAACGAGCGAGAGAGAGAGAGAGAAAGATATATCTATCTATCTATCAAATCTCTCTTCACATTTCCTCATGTTCTCCATTTTTCTGTGTGTGATTAAACGTCAGTAATGAAACCATTGATTTGTGTGTGTGTGTTGTGCTGTTGTGGCCTCATAACCTTGGTTAGTTGGAAGTGTGTTTGATTTAGGCCTCATCTTTGATCTGTTCCTCTCTCACACACACACACACACACACACACACACACACAAATACCAGCTCTCAAATGGTGACACGCCGTAAACAAGATTTGTTCACACGACCTCCCCATGTCACAAAGTTCACGAACACTGTGACATCTCTCATCAATAACACTTAAACAAACAGCACCAATTCAACATGAGGACATTTATGCATTTACACACACACACACAGCTCACACAAAAGGGAAGTTGTATTGTATCGTGGTGTGTGTCTGTGTGTGAGAGAGAGAGAGAGAGAGAGAGAGAGAGTGTGTGTGTTTGTGTGAGAGAGTGTGTGTGGTGTGTGAGAGTGTGTGTGTGTGAGAAAGAGTGTGTGTGTGAGGGTGTGAGTGTGTGAGAGTGTTTGTCTGAGAGTGTGTGTGTGTGTGTGTGAGAGAGAGTGTGTGAGAGTGTGTGTGTGTGTGTGTGGTGTGTATACCTGTATTTTAGGGGTGGACGATCTGACGATTTTACATCGTGATCAATCTTGAAGCCGTCCACGATCTACTTTTCAAGCGAATCGCAGAGATCGTGATCTTTTATGTCCTATTGCGGGACGTGCTTTATATTAAAGAGTTATTAAAGCGCATTAAACTGATTTCTACACGCTTTCTGTGCGAGACAGAGCGAAACACGGATGAGCAAAGTGTACTTGGAGTTTCAGCCGCGCCTAAACACTCAAATATACACATGTTGAATATCCATATTTGCGAGTATAAAGAAAGTCTGTTATGTCTGAAGTGAATAAACAGTTGGGAAAGAAATCCGATGCGTATCGTTATATTAGATCCGTGCATTAAATGCAAACCTGCTGCTATCTGTCATTAATGTTAAAGACAAAATCACTCACTGCTCTCGACTGAACAACTGTAGCAGCTTTAATAAGAATCAGTGTATATGTAATTCATACAGACCATGCAGTGTTTTTCCGTTTAACTCCGGGTTTAATGACTATTTTGACGACTGATTGTAACTGTCACCATCCCGTATACGGGATATCTAACTTTACTTCGCTATATTACTATTAAATCCTAATCTAATTATGACAAACTATATATGGTTGGAAAGGTCTAAGACTGTTAAATCGATATTTGACTGCTGCTTTTTGCTACAAATTATGTAGGAAGAGTAACCGATGATTTTTTGACAAGAGTGCACCTCAAAAAAATCTGCATCATAACAGGAGTTCTGACCTTGGTCACAAAAAGTTGACGCACACACCTTTAATAATTGAAACTTTGGTTTTCATGCTAAAAGTTCATAATAAAACATTTAATCTAGTATATTTGAATAAAAAATTATAATATAATATTATCCTCCAAAAAGTATAATATGTATATTATCCTCTAAAATATAATATTATCTTTTTTTATCGCCTTTTTTATTATATTACATATTTTAGTAGTTATCATAAATTAGGTATTATTTGAAAGCGTACAAACTCAGAATTCATCCTGTGAAAACCGTTTTGAAATTGAACGTTGCGTTACCATAGAGACGGTACTCTAAAATATTTTATCAGGCTCCTCCCCTTTTGGGCATCATTATATTTCATAATTTATGATCAAAACCTTTTCTAATCTTGACAAAACACATATTGTCAGAAAGGTCTGAGTCTCAAGGTTCCAAATTTTGTGACCGAATTGATATTTGGACAGAAATGTATTAATTTAAGGCAGAATGTATACAACTAAATTCAATGGAATGTATGTCACCCGGTGGCTATTTTTAGTACTACGCCCAAACAAAATCTCTGGTTGAACAAAATCTCATGGGAACTTAAATTTTTGTGATATCAACTTCAAATTTGGAACATAACTTGGTTAGATATATGGCTTTGATTTTATAGTAATTTTATAGTAAAAAATATTTTGTAAATTATATATTAGTATAAAATAAAAAAATATATAGTACAGTATATTTGATTTACTGTAAATTTAAACTTCCATAACTTTTCCATACTTTCATTTTTTGAAGTGTTTTCACTTCAGCAATAATCTGCTGAGTGTTTCCTTTAAAACAAGACCAAATTTAGGTATTTATTCCAAAGCATTCTTGAATTACAATCATTTAAGTTTGAATAGTGCATTTTAACCCCCATTCTCAAAAAGGGGGGTGACAGCGAAGGGGTTAATGCAATACTGTGTTTTAAGTTGAGCGTATAGATCAGTTCATGGGCTTATGGATATTCTCCATAGTACATCTCAAAATTGGGAAGATCGTGATTGTTTGTTATAAAAACCGTTATATGATATTTTGGGAAGATCTCCCACAATGTCCAATCATTAACCAGGAAAAAGTCACATGACTACATGTTCTAATTGGCTGTGAGTCACATGCTCTTATTTTCCTCAGTTTTATTTTTAAAGGTCCCGTTCTTCATGTTTTTTTTAAGCTTTGATTGTGTTTACAGTGTGCAATATAACATGTTCATGTTTCGCGTGTAAAAAAACTCAATCACACAATTTACTAACCTGTATACCGCTGTCTCACTGTCCAAAAAACGGCCCGATGACTTCCTTGTTCTATGAAGTCCCTCCTTCAGAAATACGTAACGCGTTCTGATTGTGCCAGCGGTTCCTGTGTTGTGATTGGACAGCAGCTTATCGCACGTTGCCCGGAAAGGTCACGTCTCTTACCATAAATGCATGCGCTGATTGTTATTGTAAAAATGTCAAACATATTACCTTATCAATTTGAGCCGGAATCAGACCCGGAGAACATGGATGAAGAGAATCGATTAGAACCTGTTCAAACACGACTTTTGCAGGATGTTTCACAGTGGTAAGCTGTTTATTTAGTAGTCATACTTTTAATTGGTTAAATTGTAAAGTTAAATGTTACAAACCGTTATAAAAGCTTGTGGTGTATGGTTTTGTCCGTCTGTCGAATTAACGATGGTGTTGTTGAATTTTTAAAATAAGTCCATTGTTTATTCCTACCTTAGTTACACGTGTGCACGTGTTTTGATTAGTAATATATGTTTTACAGGTGTACATGTGGTAAAATGTGCTGCACATAGTTTTAATTGTGGATTATATTTTTCGGGAACCGAGTTAAACATAAATTGTAACCATTGATCTCTAAGCACAGCGTCCCTGGGAAGGCCAAACAAAGGTGAATTGACTCCGGCATGAAAATAACAGCGTCTCGACGACATGGCGACAAACACACTCTACAAACAAAACTCTTCCTCTTCTCCGTGGGAGCGCAACAAGACCACGCCCCCTTTTATGTGTATTCCTGTGGGCGGAGATTAGTCAAAAAACTGTTCTAGTTGCGTCATTAAAAAAGGAAGTAGAGGGATGTAGTCCAAACCGGCCGTTCACTGCAGCCTTTGAAAGGGGACTTCTGTTAAATAAAGTATCTCGCTAGGCATTGAACTTTGAGCTTTATAATTTTTACAGGTATTATTTATGCTCTAACAGCAACATTACACACTAACTAAAGTTTGAAAAATGGAATCACGAAGAACGGGACCTTTAAGCCTTAATGTTGCAATCTAATTGACATTAATTTGCATTACATGTATTACAAACAAAACTGAAGCGCAGAAAGCCACTGGAGCTACAAGAAGCATAATTGTCATAATTGTTCTTTTTAAAAAGAAAGTGGACATCAGAAGAGTTTTCCTCTCCACTCACTGACTAGTTCATAACACATGTGACATAAATAATCATACGCATATTGGTAAGATGTAACTTATGTAGATGTAACTTATGTGGTATAAAATATATGTAAACTTCGAGCTCAATTTACATAAAGCAATTTCAGATTGAGCCATTGGTTGATTTTAAACAGATTATTTGCTTGTAAACGCAGCATTTCCACTTTCAGTGAGGACAGAAAAGCAGTCGAGAGTTGGTCAGGACACGGTGTTGCTATTAAACACTCCTGTAGTGTTGTGTTACAGCAGAGCGATCCTGCGTGTGTATCACTGCTATCCGTTAGCATGGATGCACTTCTGAGGGTTCAGCAGCCGTTTGATAGAGAACTTTGCACTTTTATGATGGATAGATGCACTTTTATGATGGATAGATGCACTTTTATGA
>CM060605.1:45625236-45662736 GCA_030578255.1 Tiaroga cobitis | reverse complement strand
AAGATTACATTTGAGTAGAAAGACTCATAATAAAATGTTCTTGTAAAATGTACTGTATAATCTTCGTTTAATTAAAAAAAAAGGTCAAAACTGTCACTATACCTCCATTTCAATTCGATTTTAAGTTTTCCTATTGTGTAATTTGTACTTGTCTAGTTCTGAATGGTTTGTCTGAGAAGTGGAGATGTATTTACGATGTAAATCGATTTATAATGTATTTTATTAATAGAATTCTGGCTTTTAAACTGCTTGAATTGGGTTGAAATTAGAGCTGCAGGATATGTCGTTTAGCATCGCTTATGACGAAAGATTAATTGGAAAAAGTTTAACCATCATAGATCTAAAGCATTTGCACTTGTTTTAGATCCTGTCAGTTTAAACATTCAAGCGATGTTAAGCCATTCTAGCTATGGTCGTCAGAGAGCAGGATGGCCGAGATATATATATATATATATATATATATATATATATATATATATATATATATATATATATATATATATATATATATATATAAAATAAACTTTATTTATATTTTATATAGTGCCTTTAAAAGTAGCTTCTCAAAGCACTTTCCATAAAAATAATGAAATTAAAAAGATACACATAACAGTCCAGGCCGTAAAAACTAAACAAGCAATAAAATTAAATAGCCAATATAATAACAAACAAAGTAATCACATAAAAGCCATATATACATTACTTTATATCTATTTGAATCAATATTGAATACATTAAAAAGAAGCGGCGGCATTTGTTTTCAGCGTGAATGCCGTGAAAAACACACAAAACACATCTAAAACGGGAAAGAGCTTTGCGATTGACTGTACAACTAGATTTGACCAGAAATCTGAGGTACTGTATATTTTTACAGACTGCAAAAAGCTACAGAACAGACTATATTCTGCATAATTGGATGTTTTTAAATAAACACGGACAAAAAACTATACAAGTTTTAGGGCTGGACGATATGATGATATACAGTATAACATTAATGTAAGTGATCACTCGGATTTAGACCTATCTATATTGTATTTATATAAAACGTTTACAGGCAAATTTTCTGAATTTATTTCCCCGGCGTCGAAATCAGGCACATGTAAATGTCAGGAAACACGATTTCGACTGGTGACGTCACTCTCCATTTGGGGGTTAAACATTTTTATTTCTCTGATATGTGCATTTCAAGACGTTTGAAGGCCTAAAAAAAGGATTAGAAATAGCTTTAAAACCATGTTAGTGGGCAGTAGATTATTTGTCAATACCTGCTCTCTCCTCTTATCCATCACTCTTTCTTTTTCTCTCAGTCTCCTCATCTTGCCCTGTCTCTTCCCCTCCTAAAGCTGATATTTTTTAATTTACTGAAGGCTACAAATTGTATTATATTAATTCTCAATATGTACAAACTCATTATTAATCTTGTGCCTAACATGATGAAAACGGCTTTGTTATTGTGTCTTGTCCCCTCACAATGACACGAGTCACGTTATAGGCCTATTTTCAGTTCAAAATGGCGAAATTAGACAAAAGTTTATTAGTTCGCCTGATTATTTTTGTCATTCGTTTAACATTTATGACCTAAAGAACGGTCAATTATGAAATGTTTAGTTTAGCTACTTGCATCTTCTCACACTTGACCGTAAACTGAAGCGTCAGTCGCTCTGCTAAAATTCGCGCTCAGCAGCTTCAGTGAACATAAAGCCCGCCTACTTTGATTTGATTGGTCATCTAAAAAATTCTGACATTGACGAGCAGTGACAGACCAATGAGGCTCAGATGAGCACACACACACACACCCTGTCTGTTCTGACGTGCGCTGCTCTGCGCCGCTGCGGATTGAAGATGAAGAGCGCGCTGACTGACTGAAGTGAACACGAATTTGTGTAGCCTACACAATTACTACTTCTTATTTTTTTTTCAGTACCATCCAGACTATTATTTTCATCCCTTTTGGAAGGGTCCAAGTCTCATCTAGGGGGGTCGGACCCCCCCAATACCCCCCGTAATTCGAACTATGCTCACAGCTGATTTATTTATTAATGTCGAACGGTAAACGGTCAGTTTCACCAGAACTCCTTTCCTAGCTGTCCTCTATCACTTTATAATGGACACCCTGCAGCCAATCAGAATCCAGTATTCACCCAGACCATGGTATAAGCAGTGTTAATTTACATTTAAGTATTTAATTTCTGTGCTGTTCGACTTACCTGAAAAACACAAAGCACTGCTTATTTAATTTGTGTCTTTGTTCTATTGTATTTATCTATGCTTGTAATTCGTTTATTATTTTCTATGCAGATTCACTTTTCTACAAAATCACCCCAATCATTCTAGAATGATTTATTATTTCCAAGTAGAGCTATTCGTCTGTTTGCATATCGCACAATATATCGCAATGTCTGTTGAAATCAGAATGGTTGGGCTCTGTTGTTGTTCTTCCACAGGTGCATTATGGGATCTCGCCAGTGTTTCTGAGCCTGATCACAGATTCCAGCAATGCATTTGGAAGCTGCCCCAGTTTTTAATCAATAACTACACACACACACACACACACACACACACACACACTATATCCAATTACTGGTGCCATTACAGTCAGAGCTGCTGATTTACAGATCCCGCTCTCCGACTGAAATCACTCAGATCATTAAAGATAATTATGTCATGTCAGTACTATAGCTTGTTGTGGTTTTTACTATTATAAAAGCGTAAAATGATGTTGCCATTGGTGTCGGACAACATCCAGAAGGGATTTGAATGCCGTTCTGCATGTCATAACTAAACCAGAGTGTGCTGAAGATCACAAATCACACACAGTGTCATCAGAAAGATGTGTGTTTTTGAATTAATTGCATCATCACCGGGTCAAAATCCCATGTTGAAACCGTGTGTGACGGTTGTGTTGGGGTTCATTTTGCAACATGTGTACGTTTTTTAGTGTACTTGTTTAGGTGTGGACTAGAGACACGTCTTCAGTAATGTTCTGACAGAAATAATTCATGAATCTGGTTATTTATAGCAACCTGACCTTGATTTTTTCCGCAGTCATAGTTTAAGCGCTGTGAGTGCGATAGACACCGGGGGCGTTTGGTTAATAGTTCTGTCATGTCACACGTCATATCGGTACACACACACTGCAGATGCTCTCATACACACCTGCGTTATCCAGTCACGTTTCCCATATTGATGTGTTGCCATAGTTACAGTACTTTCCAACACTTTGCCTAACAATGGCAACTATTCTCTCCTCAATGTTAATGTGTCACTGCAGGGGTGGCCGTTGTTATCCTAGCATTGCACCATGTTGTGTGACCGTTGTTTTCTAGCATTGCTATTGCATGTTCTGACATTCAATTTGCAGGATTGTAGCATAGAGAAGTGTGCATTACTTTTTGAGTTGCGTTTAGGAATAGTACTGAGTTTTTACCGAGCTGCAACCTTCCTGTCTCTCTTGAAACCAACACAGAAGTGACTTAAACTGCAATTCATCAACTGGCCACTAGAGACCGGCTCCAGAAGAGAGTCGATCCCATAGACCCCCATGTTAAAATGCCCAACTTTACAGCAGAAAACAGTGTGTTTACAGCCTGGTGCAAAAGGTGGTTTTGGTCTATATAGTAATTTTGCTCTTCATGAAAACTGTGAGGAGGGAGAATTTTTTTTAGAACTCATAATTTTAAATGATATTAAGCCTTTAAGTTCGGCATAATTAAGGGCGTGGCCACTTGAGTGACAGGTGGCAGATAGTTATTAAAAGAATGATTTGATTTTATAATCTGTGTGGATTACGATTGCGGGAATATCCCGCATTATAAATGGGAGACCTGCGGGAATGATTAGAATTATGCGCAATACCCGCGCCGAAATTCGAGCCCTGAGATAATTGCGACTTTTTATCTCACAATTGCGAGTGTACATCTCGCATTTCTGACTTAATTTTTCAGAATTGCAAGATATAAACTCACAATTGCGTGTTATAAACTCACAATTGCAAGATATAAACTCACAATTGCGTGTTATAAACTCACAATTGCAAGATATAAACTCACAATTGCAAGATATAAACTCACAATTGCAAGATATAAACTCAGAATTGCTTTATAAAGTCTGAATAACGAGATATAAACTCACAATTGCGTTATAAAGTCCGAATAACGAGATATAAACTCACAATTGCGTTAAGTCTGAATAACGAGATATAAACTCACAATTGCGTTATAAAGTCCGAATAACGAGATATAAACTCACAATTGCGTTATAAAGTCCGAATAACGAGATATAAACTCACAATTGCGTTATAAAGTCCGAATAACGAGATATAAACTCACAATTGCTTTATAAAGTCTGAATAACAAGATATAAACTCACAATTGCGTTATAAAGTCCGAATAACGAGATATAAACTCACAATTGCAAGATATAAACTCACAATTGCAAGATATAAACTCACAATTGCAAGATATAAACTCACAATTGCTTTATAAAGTCTGAATAACGAGATATAAACTCAGAATTGTGTGTTATAAAGTCCGAATAACGAGATATAAACTCACAATTGCGTTATAAAGTCCGAATAACGAGATATAAACTCACAATTGCGTTATAAAGTCCGAATAACGAGATATAAACTCACAATTCCTTTATAAAGTCTGAATAACAAGATATAAACTCACAATTGCGTTATAAAGTCCGAATAACGAGATATAAACTCACAATTGCGTGTTATAAAGTCCGAATAACGAGATATAAACTCACAATTGCGTGTTATAAAGTCCGAATAACGAGATATAAACTCACAATTGCTTTATAAAGTCCGAATAACGAGATATAAACTCAGAATTGCGTGTTATAAAGTCCGAATAACGAGATATAAACTCACAATTGCTTTATAAAGTCCGAATAACGAAATATAAACTCACAATTGCATGTTATAAAGTCAGAATAACGAGATATAAACTCCATAATTGCGTGTTATAAAGTCAGAATTGTGTGAAATAAACGTGCAATTCTGACCTTTTTTCTCTCAATTGCAAGTTAAAAAGTCCAATTCTAAGGGAAAAAAAAGACTTTTTTAATTTTTAGTTTATATCTTACAATTTTGACTTTATAACACGCAATTATGAAATAAAAAGTCAGACTTGCGAGATAAAAGTCGCAATTTTGAGAAAAAGTCGCAATTACCTTTTTTAAAATGTTTTATTCTTTGTCAGAAACAAGTTTCCATAGGATCCGGATGTTTTACTGCCACCTAGTTAATTTTTTTTTTATTAAAATAGGAAATAAAAAAAAATTAGGACGGCATGATGATGTCATAAAGGACTGTATAAATGAGATGCGTGATGTGCTTGAGAATCAAAGGCACTGCATTACACATTGGTTTCTAATATGGATATAAATAGTATCATGACCTGCTCTGATGGAGTTGCATTGCCCGCATTTATAGTCTTAAATCAGTTTGAGTGAATGTTTATAGGCATTTTGTCTTAGCATGGTGATTGTGTTGTTGCTGTTGTTGGTTAGTGAAGGTTTTAAAGCTGCATGAGGATGTGAGAGAGGTACTGATGTGCTCATAAATGATGCAGGCTCTCAGAATAAACGACTGCGTCACGCAAATACACTGGTACACATGAAACATTCATCGCACTCTCTCTCTGTCGTGTTTATTTGTGGATTTGCTGATGCTGTTGTGTTTAGTGGAGGATGATGATGATGATGGAGGCTGCGCTTCACACTGCTCTCCACTAACCGGCAGCATTGAACCGTTGACCTAGTGAGCTGCCTAACTAGACTGCACTTTATAGGCATCACAGAGTGCAAAGTCTGTGCCTAAACGTAGTTTAATAACCTCATTTTGGTGTTTATCAGTGTCTTTTTCAGATTAGGCAATACCAAAATGCAATGATGGGATCATAGATGTAGTTAAAGTTAAATGTGGCGCTATTCACAATCGTTTCAAAGCAGCTTTACAGAAAATCAGGATGTTATTGTTTATAATATCTTAAAATCCCGCTGTAGTCAATAATTGTATTCCTTAAAACTAAAAATTACATTTCCTTGAAAAAACATTCGTCATGCCTTAACATAGCTTGAATGTAACTCGACACCCTCATTTAGTATGTGCGGTTCTATGAATATGCAAATGAGCCCCGCCTCCACTCACTCACTCAGCTCAGAGATCCACTGGTTGACGATCACACGTTGATCTGATTGGTTACAAGGTCGTTTGTGACGTCAGAAACACCAGCGATTTCAAAGCGTGTTTTTGAGACTGTCTTTGGTTCACTGCAGTTTTAAGCAGAAAATACTCAGCAATGCTGTCGACTTATGAACTTACACATGGTGTGTCTTAAAGCATATTAAACACACCACATAGACACATAAACAACATTAAAAGCTGGATTTACACCACAGGGGACTTTAATATCTTCATGCCTTATATAATCACATTTAGCTGATTACCTGAACCTCAACCGTTTTATTGCTTATATCGTCGCAAAATTAATAATTTGATATTGATAGAAAGTTAATAATTTGCTTAGAAAGAAAAGATTCTATATACAGGTGAAACTCGGAAAATTCGAATATCGTGCAAAAGTTATAATTTTGATGATTATGGCTCACAGCTTATGAAAACCCCAAATTCAAAATTTCAGAAAATTAGAATATTACATGAAATCAATAAGGAAAAAAAAGTATTTTAAATACAGTAATGTTTTAAATGCATAGTTATATATACTAAATATATTAGTTTCACCTTTTAATTTTAATTACTGAAATACATGAACTTTTGCGCGATATTCTAATTTTTCGAGTTTCACCTGTAGAATCTTTGAGGTTCCCATCATTTTATTCATTAATATTTCATCATTTTACTTTCAATTAATATTTATTTTAATTATTTAAATTGTATGAATGAAGCAGCTTGTAAACGTACTTAATAACTAGAAATTTTTTTAAATAATTCTGTCAACGTGAAAGTATTATGCAATCATGTAAGACATTTCTCCTTATATAGAACCTTTTTAGCATAAAGGGTTCTTTAAAATTGAGCCCTAAAGTTCCATATATAACCCTTATTTCTAAACATATAGATTTTATATATATATAATATATATATATATATATATATATATATATATATATATATATATATATATATATATATTAGATTTACGTAAGTGTACTGTAAGTATGTGGATAAAGTTGGACAGAGATAATAGTTACATTTCATGATGAAACACTCAATCTGCTGAGATTTGCTGGTAAATAGGATGTCCTATATATATATATATATACAACTTTAAATATATAGCTGGGCAATAATAGTACATTTTTCGACTTCGATGCATCAGACGAAAATATTGTGTAGTCCGAACCCAGTTTAATTCATTCAATATCTGAAAGCATTTATATTAATATAGTGCATTACAGACCGCATGTTTGAAATGCTGTGTTTATATGTGTGTGTCCATGAGAAGGGGTCAAGACATTGATCACAATGACAGCGGAAACTTCATAAAAGTCGATGACCTGTGTGTGTGTGTGTGTGTGTGTGTGTGTGTGTGTGTGTGTGTGTGAGAGATGGTGTTGAGTTTTCAGATCAATTTCCAAACTGCTCCATCAGGGGTCATAATAATGACAGATTGCCATTGGTTCCTTCCTTTCTTCAACTGACCAATCAGAGCACGGGCTCCCACCAACCCAAAGACACTAAATACAGATTATAGAGTTTCAGTTTCCGTCTCTTTTCTTATTTTCCCAAATCTGATCTCTGCTTTGAAACCTACTCTCATTTTGGGATCAGTATAGGATACACTCTTCAGAACACACACACACACACACACCTGCAGTGCTGAGGTGGGGTTATACTACTCCTGGATCATTAGGGGTCATCTTCAACACTCGTCTTTCAGCTCGGCCTTCCTCTTCCTCGTTATTCCCATCTTGTTCTTCACAGGTCACTGCGCTTTAGTGACTCAACAAAAAAATCTCAATTTTAAATGTGTAGACGCTCATTTCCGCCTGCCTTGAGATAATTTTTTCCATCATCTGGCACTAATTTAAAGGGGTCCTATAATGTAAAATAAGTCTCTGATGTCCCCAGAGTGTGTATGTGAAGTTTTAGCTCAAAATACCCCACAGATATTTTTTATAGCATGTTAAAATTGTCACTTTTTGAGGGTCAGAGCAGTTTTTGTGTCTGTCCCTTTAAATGCAAATGAGCTGCTGCTCCCGGCACAGGGGGCGGAGCTTCAAGAGCTCAGTTAAAGGGGATAGTGACCAGGCTCTTTAGTTGTGTGTGTGTGTGTGTGTGTGTGTGTGTGTGTGTTAGCAGCTCTGATTACCTCACGCAGACACACACTGAAAACTTCAAAAACTTTTAGTCTTTTATGTTTAAACCCGAGTCAGACAAAGATGGAGAGACTCAAGAAGTGACAACATGTTGAAGCAACAGGACGTCTCAGAATGGTTAGTTGATGAATTAATGTAGATGATGTGGAGTTAACTATCCTCTAGTCATTGATTAGCATATTCTGTCATGATAATCTATAAATCGTGTTCCCGGGGGCGGGGTTATGTAAATTTTAGGGATAGTGATGTCACTAACCCGTGAAGAAGCTCTTGTAGTTCCTGCCAGCCGTTTTTTTGTAGTACTTAAAAAGTGCAAAAGCAAATATCGCCATTTGCCTTGAACTTTGAGCGTTGTAAGTGTGCAGATGTTGAAATCATAATTATGAAATCATAATCAACCAGCCCTTTAAAGGGAAAGCACTAGATTTCGTCTGAGATTTAACTCTTTAAGAGCACTAGCCACTACTTCTCGAACTGCACTATCCTGTAATGGAGGTCCGGCCTTCCTCATAAACTATTCATCTCAAAATGAGTTATCCATATTTCATACTGTACATTATAATGTTGTGATGTCTAAAAAAAAAACACATGCATGACCGAAGTTATCAATGAAAAGCATGTGAATATGGCACACTATTGTTTATTCTTATCACAGCACACTCAGAGTTAAATCTTACTGTAATTTAGTGTTTTCCTTTTTAATATCAGCCATTTTATGTTATGCATATAGAAGCATTTGGAGTCTGTAAGATTGTCTCTTCTGCTCAGTAAGGCTGAATTTATTTGATCAAAAATACTGTAAAAATAGTGAAATATTATTATAATTTAGAATAACTGTGTTCTATGTGAATATATAGTAAAGTGTAATTTATTCCTGTGATCAAAGCTGTATTTTCAGCATCATTACTCCAGTCTTCAGTGTCACATGATCCTTCAGAAATCACTCTAATATGATGATCTGATGCTCAAGAAACATTTATGATTATTATCAGTGTTGAAAACAGTTCATATTTCTGTGGAAACTGTGATACATTTAATTTTTCTTAGGAATCTTTGATGAATAAGGAGCATTTACTTGAAATAGAAATCTTTGCTGTCAATTTCGATCAATTTCATAAATCCTTGCTGAATAAAAAAAAAAAAAAAAAATCATACTGACCTCAAACTTATGTCGTAATAATATGGAATCATATTTTAAAATTGTGTTATTACTGTGTTTTTGATCAAATAAACGCAGCCTTGATGAAACGAGATTTCCTTTAAAAATATTTAAAAAATCTATATAAAAATATAATGTGTGTATGTGTATATATATATATACTGTATGTAAATATGCATGTATGATGCGTATGAGGCAAGTACTGGATGCTTTACTTGAAGGGACCTCTCAAATGTGTGTGTGTGTGTGTGTGTGTGTGTATACTGTATGTAAATATGTATGAGGCAAGTACCGGATGCTTTACTTGTAGGGACCTCAAATGTGTGTGTGTGTGTGTGTGTGTGTGTGTGTGTGTGTGTGTGTGTATGTAAATATGCATGTTTGAGGCAAGTACCAGATTCTTTACTTGTAGGGACCTCAAATGTGTGTGTGTGTGTATATACTGTATGTAAATATGCATGTATGATGTGTATGAGGCAAGTACTGAATGCTTTACTTGAAGGGACCTCAAATGTGTGTGTGTGTGTGTATATACTGTATGTAAATATGCATGTATGATGCAAGAACCGGATGCTTTACTTGAAGGGACCTCAAGTGTGTGTGTGTGCGTGTGTGTGTGTGCAAGTACTACTGGCCTACTCAGCGGAGACTATAGATAGACATCATCTCTTTCTCTCTTTTCCCCCGTCTCTCTCTTTCTTTCAGTGATAAAATAATCAGTGTTGTGTGATGAAGGTTGAATGATGTATCTGGGTCACAGTGATTGGCCTCTTTACTGAAGACTTCAGAAGCGATCTCTCAGCGCCCGACAGCTCCGCGTGTTCGATACGCTATCGGTACCTGAGTCAGCATCCATCCGTCAGAGAAACGTGCATCGTAAAGAGCAATCGCGTGAAGCCAAACCATCCAGAAATGTAATAATCGAAACGCCCTGATTAAACGTTGTCCTAATGATACGGACTCGTTTACACGGCTCTGCATTGTAATGATTTATTGTTTCGTACTCGACATCTCGCGAGCGACCTTTTAGCGCTGAATCTGCACTGATGTTTGTCGTAAATCTGAGCCGAGTCTTCGAGATGACTATGGGAATCTGTGCATTGAGTAATGTTTATGTTTACTAATCTGGATATATTTGAAAGCGACGTGTTTGTTTCAAAACACTCTCCGTCCACACTAGACTTTTTAAGCACTTTTCTCAAAAGCTTCTTGTCCACAGATTGATCTCAGCGGCGGCCTTAAGCATCTGGGGGCCCGTTTCAATAACTAATATGGGGCCCTACCCACATAAAACATAAACATAATAGAGCAGAAAAAGCAAGGATTCCTGTTGGTTTGCATCAATGGTATATGATTTTATCATGTGCACTTTCAGCTTCATGAACAGGTTGATTACAAGGGAGTGCTCTGATTGGTTGATCCTGAGGGAGTGCTCTGATTGGTTGATCCTGAGGGAGTGCTCTGATTGATTGATTGATTGATTGATTGATCGATTCTAAAGGGTAATGCTCTGATTGGTTGATTCCGAGGGAGTGCTCTGATTGGTTCATTGATTGATTCTAAAGGGTAATGCTCTGATTGGTTGATTCCGAGGGAGTGCTCTGATTGATTGATTGATCCTAAAGGGCAGGGTTCCAGACTGCGACCAAATTGGTCGCATATGCGACCATTTTTTGAGAATGTGCGAGTTAAAATTTTATGCGGTCGCATATGTGCGAGTGGACGCTTGCGCAACAGAACGCCGTTGTATCCGCTGCTGCAGTCCGTAACTTATGTTAAAAATGAATGAGTAGGCTACATCATGAATCCATTTTCCAAACCGTGTTTTTGATTTATCCTGAATCACTACGGTACGCCTATAATAAGTGTTTATATTCGGACTATTTTATCCCGGGGTCGACTCGGATGCGGAGTTGCCCACTGCCTGCGTGACTCCCCATAGACATTAATGAAGTAGCTCCGGCTACAGTGTTCTTCCGCAAGACACGTGCAGTTTATTTATTGTCGAACGTAGACGTCACGCGCATTGCACATGAGGGTGAAACGCGCCAATTACACGCTTAATTCTCGATTAAGGCATATAAAAATGAAAATGTCTCACGAAACACCGAGCCCCTTCCTACGTCTTTTCAGCGGTTAGATGAGAGTAATCGCTCGACTGAGGAAAAGGAAATTATTATAAAATGCAGAAGGTAAGGATTGTGAGATTTTTCGATTTTTGTTACAACTATAAACTTTGAAAACGAAAAATCTGTATTATAATACTCTAATCTTTTAAAATGTAATGCATCCATTTGAATGTTTAATGATTTTTAAAAGATAGAAAGATGATGCTGATAGAAAGATGATAGAAAGATGATAGATAGATAGATAGATAGATAGATAGATAGATAGATAGATAGATAGATAGATAGATAGATAGATAGATAGATAGATAGAGTAGATTATGATTCAAATGTAAATAGATAGATTGTATATAATTCAAATGTAAAATGCTTAAAATTGCATATTAAAATTACTGTTCAAAATCCATGAAAATCCAGAAATTTGGCAATGATAATTAATATATTACAGGTATTTATGCTGCAGCCCAGAAAGCCTTTGCTATCTTTGGTCCATTAAAACCACTATTCATCACCATGCATTGATTAATCCCATGGCATGTAGCAAAAAAAAAGAAAAGAAAAAAAGGTGCGACCAAATCATATGCTGGTGCGACCAACTGAGAAAGTTGGTAGCACCAGTGCAACCAGTGGAAAAGTTAGTCTGGAGCCCTGAAGGGTAATGCTCTGATTGGTTGTTTCCGAGGGAATACTCTGAATGGTTGATTCTAAAGGGGAGTGCTCTGATTAGTTGATTCTGAGGGAGTGCTCTGATTGGTTGATTACAAGGGAGTGCTCTGATTGGTTGATCCTGAGGGAGTGCCCTAAATGGTTGATTCTAAAGGGGAATGCTCTGATTGGTTGATTACAAGGGGGTGCTCTGATTGGTTGATTCTGAGGGAGTGCTCTGATTAGTTGATTCTGAGGGAGTGCTCTGATTGGTTGATTCTGAGGAAGTGCTCTGAATGGTTGATTCTAAAGGGGAATGCTCTGATTGGTTGATCCTGAGGGAGTGCTCTGATTAGTTGATTCTGAGGGAGTGCTCTGATTGGTTAATTCTGAGGGAGTGCTCTGATTGGTTGATTCTAAAGGGGAATGCTCTGATTGGTTGATTCTGAGGGAGTGCTCTGATTGGTTGATTCTAAAGGGGAGTGCTCTGATTGGTTGATTACAAGGGAGTGCTCTGATTGGTTGATCCTGAGGGAGTGCCCTGAATGGTTGATTCTAAAGGGGAATGCTCTGATTGGTTGATTACAAGGGAGTGCTCTGATTGGTTGATTCTGAGGGAGTGCTCTGATTAGTTGATTCTGAGGGAGTGCTCTGATTGGTTGATTCTGAGGGAGTGCTCTGAATGGTTGATTCTAAAGGGGAATGCTCTGATTGGTTGATTACAAGGGAGTGCTCTGATTGGTTGATCCTGAGGGAGTGCTCTGATTGGTTAATTCTGAGGGAGTACCCTGAATGGATGATTCTAAAGGGGAATGCTCTGATTGGTTGATTCTGAGGGAGTGCTCTGATTGGTTGATTCTAAAGGGGAGTGCTCTGATTGGTTGATTACAAGGGAGTGCTCTGATTGGTTGATCCTGAGGGAGTGCCCTGAATGGTTGATTCTAAAGGGGAATGCTCTGATTGGTTGATTACAAGGGAGTGCTCTGATTGGTTGATTCTGAGGGAGTGCTCTGATTAGTTGATTCTGAGGGAGTGCTCTGATTGGTTGATTCTGAGGGAGTGCTCTGAATGGTTGATTCTAAAGGGGAATGCTCTGATTGGTTGATTACAAGGGAGTGCTCTGATTGGTTGATCCTGAGGGAGTGCTCTGATTGGTTAATTCTGAGGGAGTACCCTGAATGGATGATTCTAAAGGGGAATGCTCTGATTGGTTGATTCTGAGGGAGTGCTCTGATTGGTTGATTCTAAAGGGGAGTGCTCTGATTAGTTGGTTCTTAGGGAGTGCTCTGATTGGTTGATATAATTATACAGTGTTTACGTTGGAATAAGCCTCGCAAAGGCATAAACACACAAACTACCGATATTGTCCTTCAGATCGCTTAAGCCGTTCGTGGGGGCGGTAATCATCGCCATGGTAACCGCGAGTTCGACCAATCAGAGACGTCAGTGTTTCGCTTAGAATTGTGGGTAGTGTAGTATTTCTCCAGAAGATCGCAAATAACAAGGTTGATTTCATACCTTGTGGCTTTTATAGGAGCAGAAACTTTCCTTTCACAACCTCTTAGTTCGTGTTCAATCTACCTGGGATGGTTTAGACATTATGGCTGAAAATCAAAATCCTACGGAGAAAATGAAAGGGATTTTGCTGGTCTGTTGGGGCCCCCCTTAGAGGGCGGGGCCTGTTTCAGTTGAAACAGGTGAAACATAGGTAAGGCCGCGTCTGATTGATATATGTAATTATTTTTTATATTTAGACCACCACTTCTGTTGTTGATTCAGGATGTGAAGAGAGTTTCAACCAGAAAAACAAAAAGAGTTTTTATCAACAACAAAAAAATTGGCTAACTATCTTAGTGCATTCGTGAAACAAACACCCCGATATAAAAATGCATATCTATCGGTACAATATGCATCACATGACTAAACAATATGCATTACATTTATTCATTTTGCAGACGCTTTTATCCAAAGCGGTTTAAAAAAATGAGGGATACAGAAAGCGATTCATCGAAAAGAGGCAAATAAACACAAGAAGTGCTCATAATACAAAGCAGCATGAGCTAGAAGAGGGAGGGATTAAAGGAAAGTGAATCACGTGACTAGGCATGTGCCGGTATCAAATTTTCGTGCTGCGATTAATTGAATGAGCTTTTATCACGGTATACGGTATTATCACGATATTTTAATTGCTCAAGAGAAACAGATGGATTGCGGGTATCTAAAAAAAAAACAACTTGCATCACAATGTGTAATTGTGATTTTCAAAACATGGTAACTAAACAGAATTTTATTAAGTTTAGTGACAACGTGTTACAATGTTTACATGGTACAATGACTGGTAGGTTACTGTTTGTATTATTCAAATAAATGATTGTATTTGATTTTAATCTTAATTCAATATTGACTCATTTGGATAAATATTAGGTAGGCTACAGTCTGCATGTTAAATTTTCTCAAGAAAAAAATATATCTCACATAATGCTGTAAACAGAGAGAAATTAAATATAATGCGGTTTTCATTATAATAACAATTATGTAATGACAAGTAAACATATAATTAATATGTAATAAAGTGCACATATTTAGCAAAATGACAATTTTTTCTAGTCAACTAAAGTGCTGGTCATTAAATGGCTTTCCTGAGGTAAATGTAAAGTTCTGTGACATAACTGTTCTCCTGCAGTTTTATTGACCTCTTTCCGTGAAAAACACTGATTGATCGACATTTTGTATGAGGCATAAACCTTAAGGTAAGTTGTACTGTATCTTTAAATAAAAAGTAACAGATGATCGGTTTACTTGAACTGAGGCGCAGCGATCTGTCACAATGGACAGAACCTTTTTTTTTCATATCAAAAGTAGCTCTGTCTAGTCTGTCGGTGTCAGTGTCCTCTTTGCTCCGCGATTTTTCTCTGCGTGAGAGCGTGTGAAAAGTGTCAATTCCGTAAAGCGGCTTTCAGACAGAACGCGATTTGCTATTTTGCAAATAAAAAGTTGAACTATTTTTAACTTTGACCCCGGCGTGCTTTGGTCGACGCAGCAACAAAACGTCCCCGCGAGTATTCTGCGTCCTGTCTGAAAGGCGCTTGAGTCTCAAGTTGAATGCGTGAGAGTTGGCAGCCCTGCGGGGGGTAAATCGTCGGCAGCGTTCCTCCTTCCGCCATGCTTCTACTCCATGTGATGATTGTTTACATTAGACTAGAGTGCGCTCTGCGCCGCGTGCACACAGTGCTTATACATGTGGGGATTGTTTACATCAGAGTGCGCACGTGTTTTGCGGAGCATATACGCAGTGTTTAAGCGGTTGATAGAAAATTAGCTAATGCGTGTTCTAAAAGTCTAAATTCAAATCTATTATTTTTCACGGTATTTTGAAGTGCCCACGATAACAATATCGTGCATATTCATTAGCCTACCGCGATTTATCGCATTACCGAATACCGGCACATGTCTACACGTGACTAAACAATATGCGTCACATGGCTAAACGTGTCATCGTTCACAAACTACAGGCTTGTCAAATGTATCCACTTCTTAAAAAGACTTCAGGAACTGGAACAAATGTGGACGGGGCTTGAATTTATCCGTGGGGAATTGATTGGATGGTTGTGGTTTGCTATTGGTGGATCTCTTGAGAGTGACAGGTTGCCCCGCCCTCATGCCAGTAATGACGTCACAAGAGAAGAGATGTTGCTGCAAGAGGGAGGGGGAAGTTATTCTGAGTCAAGATTATGAGGAACATGAATTGAAAACAACAATGATGTGCACTGATGATAAATCATTTATCATAAATACTGCAGTATTCCATAACTGTCCGTTTTGATTTCACGGTGACTTTAAAAACCCAATTTTGATTCTGGTTTAGGCTGCGGTTGTGCCATTTTTTTCGGGAAAGCTTTGACCTCCCCCCTCTGTTCTCAGTCGAGTTGCTCTCCTTCTCTTTTTCCTTCTTCCTTACGAACACACACACACACACACACTACTCCCCCTCCCGTGTCTCTCTTTCCCTCAGCATCATTCTGAACTTCATCAATTCGGCTGGAATCACGCAAAATCCATTCTCGGTTCCTCGGTTAAAAATGTTGGATTTGCTTGTTGCTTTGAGGCTTTTCCCTGCACTGGATCTACCGGACAGAAATGTTGCTAAATCAACATGTTGAGGACAAACCGGTTCACGGATGTGTTACTGAAGACAACTTAACAGCATCGACCCTGATTTCATCCGCGCGTTTTGAACCAGAAGCTCTTCGTATATCATGATGAATAACCATTTTTTGTACGCTCTCTGTTGTTATGTGGTCTAATTGTGCGGTTATGTAACTCTTAAGTGCTTTCCGTGGTAAGTAACCGAGTCTATCGGTATCGCTCATGCTCCGGTGCATGCCTGCACGAGAGAAGCGCGCGCGCTCGCTCCCTCGCGCCGGTGATCCGCACCGTGAATCCGCACCGAATCTGCTCGATCGTCCCCGTACCGACCGGACCCGTGTTCCTCCGTGTCCCGTGAGATGGCCGCGGCGCTCGCGAGCTCGCTCATCCGACAGAAACGGCAGGCGCGCGAGGCGAACAGCGAACGCGCGACGACCGGTAAGCGTCGCTCCAGCCCGGGCAAAGAGCCGTCCGGACGAACCTCTCTGTGCAACCGGCACCTGTTCGGTCTCTTCGGTAAAGTCCGATTCTGCAGCGGGAAAAAACGCCCCGTGCGACGGAAATCAGGTCAGTTCGTTCGCACCTCACACACACACACACACACACACCTGTGCGCGCGGAGCTCCAGATAAACGCGCGCCTCCTCGCGCGATGATCACCTGTGCGCGCGGACAACAGATATTATTTAAAAGTATGATGATGATATATTTATGCTGCACTATGTTACTGCAAGTTGGACTGCGTGATTGTTTTCTTGATAACTTTGATGGTTGCATTAGCATTTATAATGTGTTCTATATACACTACCAGTCAAAAGTTTTGGATCGGTAAGATTTTTTAATGTTTTTAAAAGAAGTCTCTTCTGCTCACCAAGGCTGAATTTATTTAATTAAAAATGCAACAAAAAAAAAAAAGCAGTAATATTGTGAAATATTATTACAATTTTAGAATAACTGTTTTCTATGTGAATATATAGTAAAGTGTAATTTATTCCTGTGATCAAAGCTGTATTTTCAGCATCATTACTCTAGTCTTCAGTGTCACATGATCCTTCAGAAATCACTCTAATATGAGGATCTGATGATCAAGAAACATTTATGATTATTATCAGTGTTGAAAACAGGATTTTTCTGGATTCTTTGATGAATAGAAAGTTCTAAAAGAACAGCATTTATTTGAAATAAAATCTTTTGTAACATTATAAATGTCTTTACTGCCACTTTTAATCCATTTTATTTATCCTTGATGAATGGAAGTATTGATTTATTTTATTTTTCCTTCCCAAAAAATGTTATAAAAATTCTTTCTGACCCCAAACTTTTGAACGGCAGTGTTTAATGTTACAAAAGATTCTATTTAAGATAAATGCTGTTCTTTTGAACTTTCTATTTATCAAAGAATCCTAAAAAAAAAAAAAAAATGAAATGGCTATTTTCAACACTGATAATAATCATAAATGTTTCTTGATCATCAGATCATCATATTAGAGTGATTTCTGAAGGATCATGTGACACTGAAGACTGGAGTAATGATGCTGAAAATACAGCTTTGATCACAGGAATAAATTACACTTTACTATATATTCACATAGAAAACAGTTATTCTAAATTGTAATAATATTTCACAATATTACTGTTTTTTCTTATTAATCAAATAAATGCAGCTTTGATGAGCAGAAGAGTTTTAAAAACATAAAAAAATCTTACCGATCCAAAACTTTTGACTGATTTTGTATATAATAAGTACACAGACAGATTGAAAGTTTCAAGTTTAAACTTCATTTCAGTAATGATAATAATGTTTGATGTTATTAATGTATCCTATTATAAAGTGTGACCCTGAACGCAGCATGTTACTGTATATTATGACGGTTTACAGGTGTGTTTTTGTGTTCAAATTAAACATGCATATTAAAGCTGGCAAATCCTATTCTATTCAGTTGGGTTTGTTTATGTGTGTGACGTCATGTTTTATTCCTTTAGCTCTTCTAAGATGAGAAATATCGCAGAAGTGTGTGTGTAACTCAAATGTCAGAGGTCTTTTTATAGTGTGTGGCCTTTTTAATACTGAATATTGGTCAAAAGCGCTTGTATTCATGCTGAGTAGTGGTCAGATGTCAGAGAAGGGGAGCCGGGTTACTAACATAATTAGCTATAAAACAATTAACACCTTTTAATTGGTTAGCAGCACTTCAGTAGCATGACGGGTTCCTTTTTTAATTCGTTCATTTAAAACCGCATAAGCTTTGATCTGATTGCAGTTCAGCAAGCATTGTGATACATCCGTTCCATTAAAACTTGTGCATGTTTATGTTTTTAGGTCCTATAAAACATTTAGTTGTGTAGTTCTTCATAAGCTGGTCAGAAGAACACGTCTGGAACACTGTACAGGCTCTGGATTTACTGAACCTAAAATGCCTCAAAAAGCCATTGAAAATGTTTATTAGATTGTGTGCGTTTCACAAGGGGATAGTGACCAGGCTTTGCAGTTGTGTGTGTGTGTTTCAGAGCCTCAGTTAAAGGGGATAGTGACCAGGCTCTTCAGTTGTGTGTGTGTGTGTGTGTTTCCGATCCTCAGTTGAAGGGGATAGTGACCAGCGTGTGTGTGTGTGTTTCAGATCCTCAGTTGAAGGGGATAGTGACCAGCGTGTGTGTGTGTGTGTGTGTGTTTCAGATCCTCAGTTGAAGGGGATAGTGACCAGCGCGCGTGTGTGTGTGTGTTTCCGATCCTCAGTTGAAGAGGATAGTGACCAGCGTGTGTGTGTGTGTTTCAGATCCTCAGTTGAAGGGGATTGTGACCAGGCTCTTCAGTGAGCAGGGTTTCTACTTGCAGATGCAGCCGGACGGAACCGTCGTTGGGAGTAAAGATGAAAACAGCGACTACAGTGAGTCTCTCTCTTTCTGTTCCTCTGTCTCACAAACTCATATGCTCTGAAATCCAAAAAGAAAAACCCCATGGCGTGGAGCAACAGCTCAGAGAAATCTTAATATTCTCTTAAATTTTGCATGGGTTAATAAATAAATAAATAAATATATATATATATATATATATATATATATAAACGACTATATAAATATGAAGGAATTTTCCATATTTCTTTTTTTACGGGTGTTTTACCTGTATTTTGAATTACGCATTGCATTGTGTTGCGTTTTAGGATTGACGGACATTTTTGTAAAATTAATGGATAATGTCCTGGCAGACAATACCAGTACATTTTCCATTTTTACAGTGAAAGTGAATATATACATATATATTTATATATATATATATATATATATATATACTCACCGGCCACTTTATTAGGTACACCTGTTCAACTGCTCGTTAACGCAAATATCTAATCAGCCAATCACAACTTAGTGCATGTAGACATGGTGGGCTGTGTCCACAGACTGTAAAAAAATATGGACGTTTTTGAAGCCTAAAGTGGGCGTAGTCAGCCGTCGCCATCTTGGCAGCGCGTCACTCCCGGATAACAGAATATGGCTAATCAAAGCAAAGCAAATAGGCGGGACGTGGGTGGAGCCTGCCTAGCTTGACGTGATCGAGTTAGCTTAGGAGCTAATGCTATATGCTACTAGCCTGCCGGCTCGCGCCACAGTGACAGCTGACTTAAAGTAAAGCCGATAGTTAAAGTTCATGTTTTTGCCCTTCGAAATACTATAACAATTAAAAGACATAACTAAAAGTGAGACTGTGTATCGTGATGCATTATTATTCTGCTAGTTAAAAGTCTATTATCATGCAGTAACTTACAATATTGCTCTGAGCTTGTGCGTGACAGTGATTCATGCGCATACATGTCAGTCAGTCAGCTTTATTCAGTCCATCAGTCCACTCGAATGGGTTAAACCATAGATATTACCTAAGAAGTTCGAGTAAATGCACTAGAAATCCACGCTCATTCAAGGGTGTGCATCTATTGCATGGATGGAGAGAAAGCACTGACGCCTGCAGGATTTCATCTGACGGTACTTTTTATTTAACACTAAAAAGTTAAATAAGCAGATATAGTCTGTTTTGTGAGTGCAACGGTACCGAAGAACGAGTGTAGCCTCTATATCTATAGACGTTTTTAAATCTGAAAACTACAAAAAGCAACGAAATTGTCAGACATCCATGACATGAGTGGATGTTCACAGAGGAATACAACTGAAAAACAGCGCTGGTTGTTCTCTCGATACTCGACCACGACGGAATCCAAAGGCGTGGGCGAAGTAATGGGTGTATTAAATTGTATGACATAATCCCGAAAAAAGGCACAAACACGGCAGAGATGGCAAGTTCAGCAGCTGGGATTAACTGAGGTGACGTGGCGGTAACAGACAGCAGACAAACGGCTAGTTGTAAAGCAGTGGCAATCCACCTGTCACTCAAGTGGCCATGCCCTTAATTATGCAGAACTTTAAGGCTTAATATAATTTAAACGGACGAGTTGTAAAAAAATTCACCCTCCTCACAGTTTTCATGAAGATCAAAACTAGCTATATAGACAAAACCCACTTTTTCCACCAGGCTGTAAACATATTGTTTTCTGCTGTAAAGTTGGGCATTTTAACATTGGGGAGATACAGATTTGACTCACTTTGGCATCCAGCCTTAAGTGGCCAGTTGATAAATTACAGTTTAATTCACTTCCGTGTAGGTTTCAAGAGAGAGACAGGGAGGTTGCCGCTTGGCTGCGTCCGAAATGATGTCCCTTATAACCTTAAATAGGGCACTGTTGGCAGGGACAGCCATTTGTACTGCTGTCCGAAACAAAAACTATGTTATCCGACGCTCTCAGTGTCTTAATTCACTCACTGGTTTTCATTCACTCCCTCAAGTGGACTATATTAGTGGACTAATGTAGGGAATAGTGAATGAGAAGATGATCTTCTGAAGTTGGGCATCAGAATGGGGAAAAAAGGTGACTTTGAACGTGACATGGTTTTTGCTGGTCTGAGTATTTCAGAAACTGCTGATCTACTGGGATTTTCACACACAATCATCTCTAGGGTTTACAGAGAATGGACCGAAAAACAGAAAATATCCAGTTCTGTGAGTGAAAATTTGCTTGTTGATGTCAGAGGTTAGAGGAGAATGACTGGTTCAGCTGATAGAAAGGCAACAGCTACTCAAATAAGCACTCAATACACCTGAGATCTGCAGAAGACTGCATCTCTGAACGCAGAAGAGACGCAGAAGAGCATCTCTGAACGCAGAAGAGCATCTCTGAACGCAGAAGAGCATCTCTGAACGCAGAAGAGCATCTCTGAACACAGAAGAGCATCTCTGAACACAGAAGAGCATCTCTGAACACAGAAGAGCATCTCTGAACACAGAAGAGCATCTCTGAACACAGAAGAGCATCTCTGAACGCAGAAGAGCATCTCTGAACGCAGAAGAGCATCTCTGAACGCAGAAGAGCATCTCTGAACGCAGAAGAGCATCTCTGAACGCAGAAGAGCATCTCTGAACGCAGAAGAGCATCTCTGAACGCAGAAGAGCATCTCTGAACACAGAAGAGCATCTCTGAACACAGAAGAGCATCTCTGAACACAGAAGAGCATCTCTGAACACAGAAGAGCATCTCTGAACACAGAAGAGCATCTCTGAACGCAGAAGAGCATCTCTGAACACAGAAGAGCATCTCTGAACACAGAAGAGCATCTCTGAACACAGAAGAGCATCTCTGAACACAGAAGAGCATCTCTGAACACAGAAGAGCATCTCTGAACGCAGAAGAGCATCTCTGAACGCAGAAGAGCATCTCTGAACACAGAAGAGCATCTCTGAACACAGAAGAGCATCTCTGAACACAGAAGAGCATCTCTGAACGCAGAAGAGCATCTCTGAACGCAGAAGAGCATCTCTGAACACAGAAGAGCATCTCTGAACACAGGAGAGCATCTCTGAACACAGAAGAGCATCTCTGAACACAGAAGAGCATCTCTGAACACAGGAGAGCATCTCTGAACACAGAAGAGCATCTCTGAACACAGAAGAGCATCTCTGAACACAGGAGAGCATCTCTGAACACAGAAGAGCATCTCTGAACACAGGAGAGCATCTCTGAACACAGGAGAGCATCTCTGAACACAGAAGAGCATCTCTGAACACAGGAGAGCATCTCTGAACACAGAAGAGCATCTCTGAACACAGAAGAGCATCTCTGAACACAGGAGAGCATCTCTGAACACAGAAGAGCATCTCTGAACACAGGAGAGCATCTCTGAACACAGGAGAGCATCTCTGAACACAGAAGAGCATCTCTGAACACAGAAGAGCATCTCTGAACACAGGAGAGCATCTCTGAACACAGAAGAGCATCTCTGAACGCAGAAGAGCATCTCTGAACACAGAAGAGCATCTCTGAACGCAGAAGAGCATCTCTGAACGCAGAAGAGCATCTCTGAACGCAAAAGAGCAGAAGAGCATCAACAGACGAGTGGAGAAACATTGCGTCTGGATTTCTGCTGCAACATTCAGATGGTCAGAATTTGGCGTAAACAACATGAACGCATGATCATCCTGCCTTGTATCAGGGGTTCAGGCTGCTGGGGTTTAACGGTGCGATGATTGTTTCTTGGCACACTTTGGACCTCTTAGCACCGTTGTTTAAACGCCTCAGACTACCTGAGTATTGATGCTGACCATGTCCTTCCCTTTATAACCACAGTAGACCATCTTCTGATGGATACTTCCAGCAGGATAACACACCGGGCCCTATTTTAAAGGTACAATATGTACGATTTTTGTAATAAAATATCTAAAAATCACTTGCACAGTGTGAAATATTTCCTGCAGTTGTGTACTTAAAATATCCCAAAAGTTCCCAAAGATTTTTAATAAATAATGGCTCGTCCCTGGTCAGTGTCGCCTGTCAATGACGGTATATCCATGTTATCCCTGGTTTCTGCTCGTACTGCCATAGTAACCAAGGCGACAGACGTGGACAACTGCGTTACGTCTAGCGGCGCGCTCACGCCATTGTTGTTTCGTTCAAACATTATGGATCATGGCAAGCAGACTTTACGACAAAAGGAGAACTAAAACGAGGATCAATATCAGCGTGGCGTTTTCGAGATGCCGAGAGCTAGCGTCCGCGACTAACTTCGACTCGGCACGCTCTTGCATGTACTTTATTAGACAGGTGAGCAAATGTACATAAAACTAATCAATGTTATATAGCTCAACATGATGGAATGTTAGAATATGATCAGTATGTTATTGTAATGTTGATCTAGCTTACTGCTAGTCTCATACAGCCAACAAACTAACACATAGAATAACATTATAACTTTTAACACACTCAAGTGCAGGTTATTGTGATAGTTTAGACCGAGTGAAACAGCGCTGCGTTACCTCACAAGCTTCATTCGTCTAATTAACTGACCCGTGTGAGTAGTAATTCAGCACTTGTGGGTAAGTTAGTTCGGTAGAATTAAATGTCCTCATTCCATAATATCCGCGGGACTCGCGCGTGACGCTGATATCTGTCTCTCATTAGCAATCGCGCCGCTTCACACCACAGTCATGATAAAAACATCAATGTATTCACTTATCCATAAACATTTTTAGATCCATCAGCATGATGACAAGTTCCATAATTCCGCTTATGCGTCATCAACCTACGCCTTTGTTATTGTAGGAGGTTAGCGACTCCTAGAGGTTAAAGCGCAAGCAGAACATCTACAGGACAAAGTGTACGCACGTTCTGGACCCGCCTATAGGCGCATATTACTAACACGCTCTTTAAATAAAAAAAGTCTATTTCAGTTCCTCAAAATAACAACACGCCAACAATGCGCCTGAACACACACCTCGTTTTCAGACCAGCCCATGGGCGCCCAATGCATTTGCTATTTAAACAACGAGGCGCGGCACGTGAAAATGATAATTGCGTCAGGCTGAAACTAGCAAAAAACACTCGTGTCACGCCTAGCGCCTCATTGCACCAGCTGTATGATAGGGCCCTAAATGTCACAAATCATCTCAAACTGGTTTCTTGATCATGACGATAAGTTCACTAAACTCAAACGGCCTCCACAGTCTCCCGATCTCAGTCCAATAGAACATCTTCTGGATGTGGAGGAACAGGAGAGTCACATCATTAATGTGCAGCTGATAAATCTACTGCAACTGTGTGATGAAATCATGTCAATATGGACCAGAATCTCTGAGGAATGTTTCCAGCATCGTGTTAAATCTCTGCCATGAAGAATTAAGGCGATTCTGAAGGCAAAAGGGTACTAGCAAGGTGTACCTAATAAAGTGCCTGGTGTGTGTGTATCATTTTTATTTGATATTTTTTATATAATTTATACGTTTTATTGTTAATGTTTTCGCCAAAATGACTCATTTCTATCTTTTGGTTTTTAGATGAAATATGACTTGAGTCCTCGTCCACGTGCATGTGTGTGTGATCTCGCCTGATCTCACAGTTTGTGTGTATTTCTCAGATCTACATGTGCATTACTGACACACACACACACACACACACACACTTCTGAGCTCGCTCATCTCCCCAGGGAGCTAGAGAGGGATGTTTCACTTCTAAAGCTCAGGATTTTCGAGCGTTACATCTCCTGTGTTTTGAAGGTGCCCACTCATGTTTCGAAATCTCCTATGAAATGCTTTTGAATTACACGGCCTTCCTTCTTATCTGCATAACTCACATTAGCGAGTCCAACAGGCTTAGACACAGAGTCTTTGTCTGACTCACGTGAGACACACATTACTGTGTTCAGCCAGAGATTCAGTGTTAAAGTCAACATGAACCCATTTGACTGCAATAATGTGATGTGTTTCCCAGAGAAACAGGCAATGTCAGCTGAAAAAGGACAGATTTGATTTAAAGATTATGAACATTTCTACTTTGAATTTACAGGATCACTGGTAACGAGATCAGTGTGCGTAAAGAAAGTAAATACTTCAGATGTTATCCTGTTAGAAATTTGATTTTTTTTAAGCCATGGGGAATTCTAATATAACATGATCGCATTTATCAGACAACTGTGGGCAAACATGTTTTCATCTAAAGTGAGAATATCGATCAGCCGGAGAGATGAAACACAATACAGCCAGAATCTGGGCGGCTTCCAGCTAAATGAAGAACAACTGATGAACAAACTACAGGAGAGAGAGACAGAGTCCAGAGACCGGCGCATTGCACGCACAGGCCTGTTGTGTGTTATTGTGTTACAACTAACTTCAGCACTCGGGTTTCCTTCAAAATATGCATGTGTCAGCAAACCAAATGTGTTCTTTTATTGTCATTTCATGCACATTTTTAACATAAAGGAACGAAACTAATTTGTCACGAGATAAAAACATCAACCAATAAAAACATTAGAAACTAGGGTGTATGTCTAAGCAGCTTCGTCAATACATGGCATGATAATAGCAATAAAAACCTACAATAGACAATACAATAATAAAAGTAGTGCAATATCTTGTGTTACAACAACTAACTTCAGCACAAATGCATGCGTCAATAAACCAAATGTGTTATTGTTCAGGTCGATGCATCAACAGTTCAACTAACTATAAATAACTTTTACTTGTATAAGCAAGATGCAGTCAACACACACACTACCGGTCAAAAGTGTGGATTTATTTAGATTTCTAAATGTTTCTGGAAAATAATTCTTATGCAAACCAGGGCTGGATTTATTTGATCAAAAATATAGTAAAAATAGTGAAATATTATTACAGTTTAGAATAACTGTTTTCTGTGTGAATATATAGTAAAGTGTAATTTATTCCTGTGATCAAAGCTGTATTTTCAGCATCATTACTCCAGTCTTCAGTGTCACATGATCCTTCAGAAATCACTCTAATATGATGATCTGATGCTCAAGAAACATTTATGATTATTATCAGTGTCCATATCTTTGTGGAAACTGATACATTTTATTTTTCAGGATTCTTTGATGAACAGAAAGTTCAAAAGAACAGCATTAATTTGAAATAGACTATTTTTTGTAACATTATAAAGGTTTTTACTGTCACTTTTGATCAATTTAATGCGTCCTCGGTGGATAAAAGTATGAATTTCTTGTATTAATTCCTTACTTACACACATACATGCATCATATGAATATTGCTGTAAACATGAATTCTCTCTCATATTCCTCTCTCACGCAAGCACACTCATCCCTCTGATCTCTCCTCCTCCATCCCTCTGTTATCCTGCACTCCTCCACTGATCCTGTTTTCTCTCTCCTTTGGGTTTTTTCCCTCCTGTCGATTTTTATGGACATGAACTGAATCAGCAGCAACGAGACGGGTGTTTGAAACCTTCCTCCGATACTTAGTAGATTGAGTTCTCTCTCTCCTATCCTTCATCCCTCCTTTGAATATCTTATCTTATCTATCTATCTATCTATCTATCTATCTATCTATCTATCTATCTATCTATCTATCTATCTTCCTTCTGTCTGTCTACCACCTACCTACCTATCTCCCTATCTCTCCTGATCTGTGAAAGAGCAACATATGATCATCAAGATGTTTGTGTCGTGTGTTTCAGCTGTTTGATCTGATCCCGGTGTGTTTGTGTCGTGTGTTTCAGCTCTGTTTGATCTGATCCCGGTGTGTTTGTGTCGTGTGTTTCAGCTCTGTTTGATCTGATCCCGGTGTGTTTGTGTCGTGTGTTTCAGCTCTGTTTAATCTGATCCCGGTGTGTTGGTATCGGTGTGTTTCAGCTGATTGATCTGATCCCGGTGTGTTTGTGTCGTGTGTTTCAGCTCTGTTTGATCTGATCCCGGTGTGTTTGTGTCGGTGTGTTTCAGCTGTTTGATCTGATCCCGGTGTGTTTGTGTCGTGTGTTTCAGCTCTGTTTGATCTGATCCCGGTGTGTTTGTGTCGGTGTGTTTCAGCTCTGTTTAATCTGATCCCGGTGTGTTTGTGTCGGTGTGTTTCAGCTCTGTTTAATCTGATCCCGGTGTGTTTGTGTCGTGTGTTTCAGCTCTGTTTGATCTGATCCCGGTGTGTTTGTGTCGTGTGTTTCAGCTCTGTTTGATCTGATCCCGGTGTGTTTGTGTCGTGTGTTTCAGCTGTTTGATCTGATCCTGGTGTGTTTGTGTCGGTGTGTTTCAGCTGTTTGATCTGATCCCGGTGTGTTTGTGTCGTGTGTTTCAGCTCTGTTTGATCTGATCCCGGTGTGTTTGTGTCGTGTGTTTCAGCTCTGTTTGATCTGATCCCGGTGTGTTTGTGTCGGTGTGTTTCAGCTGTTTGATCTGATCCCGGTGTGTTTGTGTCGGTGTGTTTCAGCTCTGTTTGATCTGATCCCGGTGTGTTTGTGTCGGTGTGTTTCAGCTGTTTGATCTGATCCCGGTGTGTTTGTGTCGGTGTGTTTCAGCTGTTTGATCTGATCCCGGTGTGTTTGTGTCGGTGTGTTTCAGCTCTGTTTGATCTGATCCCGGTGTGTTGGTGTCGGTGTGTTTCAGCTGTTTGATCTGATCCCGGTGTGTTTGTGTCGGTGTGTTTCAGCTCTGTTTGATCTGATCCCGGTGTGTTTGTGTCGGTGTGTTTCAGCTGTTTGATCTGATCCCGGTGTGTTTGTGTCGTGTGTTTCAGCTGTTTGATCTGATCCCGGTGTGTTTGTGTCGGTGTGTTTCAGCTCTGTTTGATCTGATCCCGGTGTGTTTGTGTCGGTGTGTTTCAGCTCTGTTTGATCTGATCCCGGTGTGTTTGTGTCGTGTGTTTCAGCTGTTTGATCTGATCCCGGTGTGTTTGTGTAGGTGTGTTTCAGCTCTGTTTAATCTGATCCCGGTGTGTTTGTGTCGTGTGTTTCAGCTGTTTGATCTGATCCCGGTGTGTTTGTGTCGGTGTGTTTCAGCACTGTTTGATCTGATCCCGGTGTGTTTGTGTCGTGTGTTTCAGCTCTGTTTGATCTGATCCCGGTGTGTTTGTGTAGGTGTGTTTCAGCTCTGTTTGATCTGATCCCGGTGTGTTTGTGTAGGTGTGTTTCAGCTCTGTTTAATCTGATCCCGGTGTGTTTGTGTCGTGTGTTTCAACTGTTTGATCTGATCCCGGTGTGTTTGTGTCGTGTGTTTCAGCTGTTTGATCTGATCCCGGTGTGTTTGTGTCGGTGTGTTTCAGCTGTTTGATCTGATCCCGGTGTGTTTGTGTCGGTGTGTTTCAGCTGTTTGATCTGATCCCGGTGTGTTGGTGTCGGTGTGTTTCAGCTGTTTGATCTGATCCCGGTGTGTTTGTGTCGTGTGTTTCAGCTCTGTTTGATCTGATCCCGGTGTGTTTGTGTCGGTATGTTTCAGCTGTTTGATCTGATCCCGGTGTGTTGGTGTCGGTGTGTTTCAGCTGTTTGATCTGATCCCGGTGTGTTTGTGTCGTGTGTTTCAGCTCTGTTTGATCTGATCCCGGTGTGTTTGTGTCGGTGTGTTTCAGCTGTTTGATCTGTTCCCGGTGTGTTGGTGTCGGTGTGTTTCAGCTCTGTTTGATCTGATCCCGGTGTGTTTGTGTCGGTGTGTTTCAGCTCTGTTTGATCTGATCCCGGTGTGTTTGTGTCGGTGTGTTTCAGCTCTGTTTGATCTGATCCCGGTGTGTTTGTGTCGTGTGTTTCAGCTGTTTGATCTGATCCCGGTGTGTTTGTGTAGGTGTGTTTCAGCTCTGTTTAATCTGATCCCGGTGTGTTTGTGTCGTGTGTTTCAGCTGTTTGATCTGATCCCGGTGTGTTTGTGTCGGTGTGTTTCAGCACTGTTTGATCTAATCCCGGTGTGTTTGTGTCGTGTGTTTCAGCTCTGTTTGATCTGATCCCGGTGTGTTTGTGTAGGTGTGTTTCAGCTCTGTTTGATCTGATCCCGGTGTGTTTGTGTAGGTGTGTTTCAGCTCTGTTTAATCTGATCCCGGTGTGTTTGTGTCGTGTGTTTCAACTGTTTGATCTGATCCTGGTGTGTTTGTGTCGTGTGTTTCAGCTGTTTGATCTGATCCCGGTGTGTTTGTGTCGGTGTGTTTCAGCTGTTTGATCTGATCCCGGTGTGTTTGTGTCGGTGTGTTTCAGCTGTTTGATCTGATCCCGGTGTGTTGGTGTCGGTGTGTTTCAGCTGTTTGATCTGATCCCGGTGTGTTTGTGTCGTGTGTTTCAGCTCTGTTTGATCTGATCCCGGTGTGTTTGTGTCGGTGTGTTTCAGCTGTTTGATCTGATCCCGGTGTGTTTGTGTCGTGTGTTTCAGCTCTGTTTGATCTGATCCCGGTGTGTTTGTGTCGTGTGTTTCAGCTGTTTGATCTGATCCCGGTGTGTTTGTGTCGGTGTGTTTCAGCTGTTTGATCTGATCCCGGTGTGTTTGTGTCGGTGTGTTTCAGCTCTGTTTGATCTGATCCCGGTGTGTTTGTGTCGGTGTGTTTCAGCTGTTTGATCTGATCCCGGTGTGTTTGTGTCGTGTGTTTCAGCTCTGTTTGATCTGATCCCGGTGTGTTTCAGCTGTTTGATCTGATCCCGGTGTGTTTGTGTCGTGTGTTTCAGCTCTGTTTGATCTGATCCCGGTGTGTTTGTGTCGTGTGTTTCAGCTCTGTTTGATCTGATCCCGGTGTGTTTGTGTAGGTGTGTTTCAGCTCTGTTTGATCTGATCCCGGTGTGTTTGTGTAGGTGTGTTTCAGCTCTGTTTAATCTGATCCCGGTGTGTTTGTGTCGTGTGTTTCAGCTGTTTGATCTGATCCCGGTGTGTTTGTGTCGTGTGTTTCAGCTCTGTTTGATCTGATCCCGGTGTGTTTGTGTCGGTGTGTTTCAGCTGTTTGATCTGATCCCGGTGTGTTGGTGTCGGTGTGTTTCAGCTGTTTGATCTGATCCCGGTGTGTTTGTGTCGTGTGTTTCAGCTCTGTTTGATCTGATCCCGGTGTGTTTGTGTCGGTGTGTTTCAGCTGTTTGATCTGATCCCGGTGTGTTTGTGTCGTGTGTTTCAGCTCTGTTTGATCTGATCCCGGTGTGTTTGTGTCGTGTGTTTCAGCTGTTTGATCTGATCCCGATGTGTTGGTGTCGGTGTGTTTCAGCTGTTTGATCTGATCCCGGTGTGTTTGTGTCGGTGTGTTTCAGCTCTGTTTGATCTGATCCCGGTGTGTTTGTGTCGGTGTGTTTCAGCTGTTTGATCTGATCCCGGTGTGTTTGTGTCGTGTGTTTCAGCTCTGTTTGATCTGATCCCGGTGTGTTTGTGTCGTGTGTTTCAGCTCTGTTTGATCTGATCCCGGTGTGTTTGTGTCGGTGTGTTTCAGCTGTTTGATCTGATCCCGGTGTGTTTGTGTCGTGTGTTTCAGCTGTTTGATCTGATCCCGGTGTGTTTGTGTCGTGTGTTTCAACTGTTTGATCTGATCCCGGTGTGTTTGTGTCGTGTGTTTCAGCTGTTTGATCTGATCCCGGTGTGTTTGTGTCGGTGTGTTTCAGCTGTTTGATCTGATCCCGGTGTGTTTGTGTCGTGTGTTTCAGCTCTGTTTGATCTGATCCCGGTGTGTTTGTGTCGGTGTGTTTCAGCTGTTTGATCTGATCCCGGTGTGTTTGTGTCGTGTGTTTCAGCTCTGTTTGATCTGATCCCGGTGTGTTTGTGTCGGTGTGTTTCAGCTCTGTTTGATCTGATCCCGGTGTGTTTGTGTCGTGTGTTTCAGCTCTGTTTGATCTGATCCCGGTGTGTTTGTGTCGGTGTGTTTCAGCTGTTTGATCTGATCCCGGTGTGTTTGTGTCGTGTGTTTCAGCTCTGTTTGATCTGATCCCGGTGTGTTTGTGTCGGTGTGTTTCAGCTCTGTTTGATCTGATCCCGGTGTGTTTGTGTCGTGTGTTTCAGCTCTGTTTGATCTGATCCCGGTGTGTTTGTGTCGTGTGTTTCAGCTCTGTTTGATCTGATCCCGGTGTGTTTGTGTCGGTGTGTTTCAGCTGTTTGATCTGATCCCGGTGTGTTTGTGTCGTGTGTTTCAGCTGTTTGATCTGATCCCGGGGTGTTTGTGTCGTGTGTTTCAGCTCTGTTTGATCTGATCCCGGTGTGTTTGTGTCGGTGTGTTTCAGCTCTGTTTGATCTGATCCCGGTGTGTTTGTGTCGTGTGTTTCAGCTCTGTTTAATCTGATCCCGGTGTGTTGGTGTCGGTGTGTTTCAGCTGTTTGATCTGATCCCGGTGGGTTTGTGTCGGTGTGTTTCAGCTCTGTTTGATCTGATCCCGGTGTGTTTGTGTCAGTGTGTTTCAGCTCTGTT
The DNA here is from genome assembly GCA_030578255.1 of Tiaroga cobitis. Taxonomy (NCBI): domain Eukaryota; kingdom Metazoa; phylum Chordata; class Actinopteri; order Cypriniformes; family Leuciscidae; genus Tiaroga; species Tiaroga cobitis. The sequence goes on along the minus strand of CM060605.1, from coordinate 45,631,129 downwards.
TGATCTGATCCCGGTGTGTTTGTGTCGTGTGTTTCAGCTGTTTGATCTGATCCCGGTGTGTTTGTGTCGGTGTGTTTCAGCTCTGTTTAATCTGATCCCGGTGTGTTGGTGTCGTGTGTTTCAGCTGTTTGATCTGATCCCGGTGTGTTTGTGTCGTTGTGTTTCAGCTCGGTTTGATCTGATCCCGGTGTGTTTGTGTCGTGTGTTTCAGCTGTTTGATCTGATCCCGGGGTGTTTGTGTCGTGTGTTTCAGCTCTGTTTGATCTGATCCCGGTGTGTTTGTGTCGGTGTGTTTCAGCTCTGTTTGATCTGATCCCGGTGTGTTTGTGTCGTGTGTTTCAGCTCTGTTTGATCTGATCCCAGTGTGTTTGTGTCGTGTGTTTCAGCTCTGTTTGATCTTATCCCGGTGTGTTTGTGTCGGTGTGTTTCAGCTGTTTGATCTGATCCCGGTGTGTTTGTGTCGTGTGTTTCAGCTGTTTGATCTGATCCCGGGGTGTTTGTGTCGTGTGTTTCAGCTCTGTTTGATCTGATCCCGGTGTGTTTGTGTCGTGTGTTTCAGCTCTGTTTGATCTGATCCCGGTGTGTTGGTGTCGGTGTGTTTCAGCTGTTTGATCTGATCCTGGTGTGTTGGTGTCGTGTGTTTCAGCTGTTTTATCTGATCCCGGTGTGTTTGTGTCGGTGTGTTTCAGCTCTGTTTAATCTGATCCCGGTGTGTTGGTGTCGTGTGTTTCAGCTGTTTTGTCTGATCCCGGTGTGTTTGTGTCGGTGTGTTTCAGCTCTGTTTAATCTGATCCCGGTGTGTTTTGTGTCGGTGTGTTTCAGCTCTGTTTAATCTGATCCCGGTGTGTTGGTGTCGGTGTGTTTCAGCTGTTTGATCTGATCCCGGTGTGTTTGTGTCAGTGTGTTTCAGCTCTGTTTGATCTGATCCCGGTGTGTTTGTGTCGTGTGTTTCAGCTCTGTTTGATCTGATCCCGGTGTGTTTGTGTCGTGTGTTTCAGCTGTTTGATCTGATCCCGGTGTGTTTGTGTCGTGTGTTTCAGCTCTGTTTGATCTGATCCCGGTGTGTTTGTGTCGTGTGTCTCAGCTCTGTTTGATCTGATCCCGGTGTGTTTGTGTCGTGTGTTTCAGCTCTGTTTGATCTGATCCCGGTGTGTTTGTGTCGTGTGTTTCAGCTCTGTTTGATCTGATCCCGGTGTGTTTGTGTCGTGTGTTTCAGCTCTGTTTAATCTGATCCCGGTGGGTTTGCGGGTCGTGGCGATTCAGGGTGTGAAGGCTGGACTCTACGTAGCCATGAATGGAGAGGGTTTCCTGTACTCCTCGGTAAGAAAATACTCCTCATATCTGTGTGTGTGTGTGTGTGTGTGTATCATGTCTGTTTTATCTGAAATTTTTTCATGTGATTATACAATCTGTTTTGTTTCTTTTCTCTGTAGCATTTGTCAGGGTATGTACTATTATGCAATTTTGGTGTAGTGTGTATGTGTGTGTATCTTGTTGTGGGTTTATAAGTGAGTGTGTATGTGTGTGTATCTTGTTGTGTGTTTGTAAGTGAGTGTGTATGTGTGTGTATCTTGTTGTGTGTTTGTAAGTGAGTGTGTGTAGCTTGTTGTGTGTGTGTGTGTGTGTATCTTGTTGTGTGTTTTTGTAAGTGAGTGTGTGTGTGTGTGTATCTTGTTGTGTGCGTGTGTGTGTGTTTTGGAAAGCAGGACAGACTGTCATTGTGTTACGGTTGTGGTGTTGTGTTTCGGTGTGTGTCCTTACAGGATACAGTGTGTAATATTCTAATATTCCTGAATATTGATAGATGCAATATAAGCACAAATAATATGCTGTTTGTACTACATTTAAAATATCTGCATTGGTGGTCAGAGTCAGTGAAAAGTGCTTTTGCAAACAATGTCGACTAATTTGCACTTAGTGAAACATTTTACTGGAATGCACAGTTTAAAAAAATTATAAATAGTGAAAGCAAGAACTGATAAAATATTAGGGATGCACGATATATCGGCCACCATATCGGTATCGGCCCGATATATGTTCGTTTTTAATGTTATCGTTATCGGCCCGATAAGTCAATTTGGCCGATATATTAAAGCCGATGAATAATGTATTATTTCCTTCAGCTGAGACACTTTAGATGCGCAATGTTCAACATGATGGTTTTGAATTGATTGAAATATGATTGGAATCACTTCAAAAAAGGAAAATTCAGTTAAGTGCAAAATCATCTGTCATATAGGCTACATAAAAATATAATGAGAATGATGGCTTTTGATTGTGAGATTTTTGTTTTGTAATCAGGCTCCCAAAAATTATATAAAAATTTGGATTTAGATTTATCAGCCAATATATCGGTTATCGGCTTTCATATATAAAGAATTATCGGTTATCGGTATCGGCCAAAATTTTCATATCGGTGCATCCCTAATAAAAAATGTCTTGAATGCAATGTAAGTTGCTTTGGATAAAAGCATTTGCCAAATGCATGAATGAAAATAAAATTTGCAGTCAGTGTAAATAGACACTGCATTTATTTCAGGAGATTTTAGTTCTGCTCCAAAAACTAGCGAGCTGCTGCCTATCTAGACAACAAGCTATCACTCTTGAAGATAAGATGGCATGTACTGTCTCCTTCACAGAGAGGGCAATCCCAGAATGCATTGCGTCGAGCTTAGTGGGGAAAAAAAGATGAAAGGTTAAAGGAATTATAAATGTATTTTCTTCTGTACTAAAAATATTGACGATGAATGTTTTAGCTAGGATGCGTCTTCATCTTTCGAAAGTTTGTTTTTGTAGTGAGTCTCATGTGGTGTTGAGCCTTTTACGTTTTTGGATGTGTTCAGAGATATATTTTAACACTAGCTTTCTCTTATGTAGTTTAATAGCAAGAACCTTCTGGAAGCGACAGTCATGTGACGGAGAGAGAGAGCGTGAGAGTGAGTCTCTGCTCCTGTCTACATTCATAATTCACAGACTTGTGCTATTAAAGTTTGAAGGATAAGTGTAGCCGCTGAGCTACACTGATTCACAAAGAAAGCAAGCAGCGTAACAGTGTTTTAGACACACAACACACACACACACACACACACACACGTTCGTCTCTGCTCTCGGTGTGCTCTGAACAGTGGGCTTTACGTTTTTAAAATGCCATTTAAAATCTCCATTGCAAAACACTCTGAACCCCATCCAGGTCCACTTCTCTGAACTCAAACGGCTCTGCACATTTTTAGTTTGTTTAATAAATAATTTAGGTAATTTGATGATGCTTTCAGAAATTAGAGTCTTGCTCTCTTTTTACACAGAATATTCGTTCCACAGAATTTTGCAGATTTTTTTCTAAACGTCGGCACAAAATATGGGAAAAAGCATAATTATACCCAAGTGTGATTTCAAGTTCGTTCATAATAAATCGTAATAATTCTGCTTAAGTCTTGAATTGCAAATGCAAATGGACACAAAACCCAAATTCATATATAATTTATATTATATATGTAAATATTAGGGGCGACATATATCGATCTAGCATCGGTTTAAAAGCTAATCAATCGATTTTATCGATACTAGGAAATAACGCATTGGATTTAAGCAGGTCAGACTTTATATGGATGTTTTTTCTTAGCACGTTTAATGATAAAGGCGTTAAACGTTACTCGATTCAGTCATTCATTCGTGTCAAGACAAAAAAGATCGCGTTGACTGTGACACACACACACACAGAGAAAGACTCGCGCCAGTATCGTGCGTGCGCACAAGACAGCACGCCAGAATACAGTTCTCTTTCGCGCTTGAACGAACAATAACACACAATTATGCCCAAATGTCTTTTTGTCGAGTATCTTAACACAAGAGCAGTCTTACGATGGCCGTAAAGAGTTGTGACTCATGAGAGAATGAGGCGCGTGTGTGATCCGCGTCTCTGTCAGACTCAGGAGCGGCTGGTCTTAAAGGGACAGTACACAGTAGCCACTAATTATCTCTGTCGTTAAAGTTAATCAAAGAACAAAAGGAACAGAGAAAAACACTCAATGCTCTTGACTAAATAACTTTTGTAACTTTAATAAGGATTATTCTATAATTTATAATGTTTGCAGTGCAGACTGTTGAACTTAATTCAATGTCTGTATGTCCTACAGGAATGTCCAGACATTTTTATCCAGACATAAATGGCTTATTGATCATTATAGGTGTTATTAATCATTTAGTTGTTGTTGCAAGTTTGAGTTGAGAAATAGCCTACACATTTCAGCATTATCACTAATTGTGTGCATTTTCCTTGAGAACCAAGCAAGTTCACTCATGAAATCATTTGTTTATCATATCGCAATTGCATATCGCAATCGCAATATTGACCTCAATAATCGCAATATGACATTTTCCCCAAATCGTGCAGCCCTAGTTTATATCTATATTTAATTGATACCTGATTGATTCCCTTACAAGTAACAACATGAATTTAGGAAACTTTACCCGCACTGTCTAGTATCCATGTATTTATTTCAGTCACACTGGTTGAATTTTTGGCTAAAAAGTCACTGAATCGTTTCGGATCGTATCGTTCTAAATGAACCAATATCGTCCTTGAATCGTATCGACAACCACAAATCGTGATACGAATCGAATCGTTGTTAAAACGAATCGTTACACCCCTAGTAAATATAAATATTTTATACATAAATAACACATTTTTCTTCAATATATATACATGCATGTGTGGGTATTTATATATACAAAATAATTATACACCATACACACACACATCATGTAAACCAGCTCTTTATTGAAGAACTTTGAATGGGAAAATATCATTGAGCCGTTGCAGACGGCAGCTTGATCTTTCATACAGAATGAGACTGAACTTATAGAAATGCATATTTAATGAAGTTTGTTATGTAACTTTACACATGTCTGTGTGTCGAGATCAGCTGTTCTGGATGTTGTTCTATCTTTGGGGTGAGAAAGTGTTAATGAACTCCGATTTAGTGTGAAAATCATGAACTTCTGCCAAAGTGTGACAGTCTATGTGTGTGTGTGTGTGTGTGTGTGTGTGTGTGTGTGTGTGTGTGTGTGTGTGTGTGTGGAATAATTGAATGTACAGTGAGGTGATGATAATGCAGCTGTGAAAATAAGCGACCTTGAGTTTTATGAAGAATTCAACAATGCTGTGTATAAGAGTATTTGTAACTTTGTGTTCAACATACACAAGTTCTTGTTTGTGTACTTTGGCATGGGGTGATATTTGTTAAAAATTCACAAATAAATGTAATGAGCATTCATTTGTTAATTTGTAGATTACTCTGAGCAATCATAAACGTGTATCTGATAACTTGAGGAAATCACAGTTTGTTTCACATTATCATCTTTCAGAATTTCTTTTGTTTTTAATTAACCTTGATAGTTTTATATTTAGAAATTTTACGTATATTTGTGAACTGCATTCTATTTATTTGTAAATAAACAAATATCAGCCCATATATTGGTGTTGTTGTAATTTGTGTGTGTGTGTGTGTGTTATATTTTACAGAGTGTGTTCAGCAGTTTTTATGGTCTGTCTGTTGTAGATCAGGGTGAGGACGGTTGTGTGTGTGTGTGTGTGTGTGTGTGTGTGTGTGTGCGCGTAAGTGAGGTTTTCTACCGGTTATTTAGTGGTGACGTTTAATCTGCGAAAGTGGTTTGAGATGCTGAGAGTGCAAAGAGAGCACATCTCCTGTACTCGTGTGTGTGTGTGTGTGTGTGTGTGTGTGTGTGTGTGTGTAATATATACAGTAGGGTTCAAAAGTTTGAGACCATATTAAAAATATGAAAAACAGGGAAATAAACAACGTTTTATCATTCAGATTTTAAAACATGGACACGTTATGATGTAAATATTTCAGATTTCACTGTCTAGTTGACT
>CM060605.1:45617736-45620236 GCA_030578255.1 Tiaroga cobitis | reverse complement strand
GTTACCTTAAATTATATGTTTATCTCTGTAAAGCTGCTTTGAAACAATCCATTGTTAAAAGCGCTATATAAATGAAGATGACTTGACTTGACTTGACTAGTTGCAAAAAAAGCACTGCTGTTTACTAATGATGTTCTGTCTGTGCATCTGTTCCTCTGTCTCAGTGTGTATGTACAAGGAGCCGTCGCTGCATGACATCGATGAGAAGCAGCGGTCCAGGAAAAACTCAGGAACTCCCACTATGGGCACCAGGAAAGAGTTAAACCAGGACTCTACTGATCATGAAGGCTCATAGCCACACACACACATACACACACACATACACACACACACACACACACACACACACTGACCTGTAAATGTACACACACACACACACACACACAGTGACCCCTGGAGCTGAATGCTTTCTTACACCCCAACAAACAACAGCATCTTCAGCATCGACAAACATCAAGCGAAACAAAAAATTAATGAAGTAATGTAAAAAACAAAAACAAAGCTGATTTCTTGGCTGTGTGAATATTTTCGGAGAGTCTGAAAATCAGGACATGATTTTACATTTTATGCAAGAGTCTGTTTGCGGGAGGGTGTTTCTTTCGGGAGTCTGAGCTTTAAGCCATGTGCGATGATCACACGTTGATTTATGATGAATGCCAAAAGCACTTTCACTCACTGCTGTACGTCGCTCACCTCATCAATATTGAATGTTCGCATTGATTGTGTCCCCCCAATAATTGCTCTGTTTTTGAACTTTTGAGTGGGAGGGGCTTGTGAATTCTGCTCTCTGATTGGCTAAAGTGGGAAGGGTTCAGGAATTGCTCTGCTGATAGGCGCTGACAGTCAAAAAACAAATCTACTGCTTCATCTCATTCCACTGTATGAAATGTGTTAAAGGGTCACATTCTACACTTCTGTAGCATTTTACTTCACAACCGCCTCTTATAATCATCCTCTGACCTTTCAAATGAAAGACTCGCTACTGTACCTTTAAGACTTCTATATGTTAAACGAACCGTTATGATTGGTTCACATTCACAACGCCGTTTATTAGGGTGTGTCGGTTGATGCGCTAATGAGCTTATGATGTCATAGCGGTTATGACCAGTAAGTGGCGTGGTGAATGTCACGGATATCTACAGACCACATCAAAACTCCTATTTCAAAAAGAGAACGTTTGGAATGTACCGCAGTGATGTCATAAGGGGGCGATGACGTCACCGAGGAAGTGACGGAATTCCGCGTTCCGTAGACGGAATGTTCCGCTCTCGTTTTAACCACAGGCCTCCTGTTTTAAACCCGTCTCTCCGAGAGATGCGGGGTTTTTTTTTTTAATCCTGCCAAAAAGCACAGACTGCCCTCCTGAGTAACTAAACTGGACTAAACCACTTTAAACCGCTTTCGTCTCAGCAGAGAATACACTGTCCTCCGCTCAGCGTTTCGCTTAATCGCTCCCCGTTAGCTGTGTTCGGACTGGAAAACTAGCATGCTGCTTACTGCGCAGTATATACTGAACACTGCCTCGTGAGGATGAAGGTAAACGTTTCAAACAGTAGAGCACTACATTTCTGTCACTATGTTGCATGTGTGATTCAGCAGGCGGCGAGTTTCCGTCTCTGAAATGAAATAAAGCTGTTTTGCATGTTTAATCGAATTTTTGTATTGAATCATAAAAGTGTAGGTCACCGGAAATTCAAGGTTCGGTGCATTGCATTGTGGGATACAGTGCGACCCGAGTTGAGCCGCTGCACTGCTATAATTGAATTTCGCAACGTTATTTTCCTGTTTATTACTGTGAAGCTGCTTGGAAAACAATCTGTATTGTATATAAATCAATGTCGCTTAGCTTTAGGACTCATGCTGAACATTTGCGTACTATATACTGCAGAGATTAGTATGCTGGAACGCCATTCTGAACACAGCCGCGAGGAAACTGTCGCTCTGCATGTTTCTGATTGGTCACTTGAGTCCAGGTTCCTTCCCCTTTAAATGTGATCTACCTGTTGATTGGTCAGATCCTTGTATCGTTGGGTTAATGAGACGTCTTCCATTTAGTGGAGCTGCACCAGCAATCTACAAGGGGTGGGGTCAAAGGTCAGGGTCCCGTTAGTGCTACGATGATGATGTATTTAATAGAAGATGTTCTGATTATCGCCATGCTGACCTTGTGTTTGCTGATGTTTGCACCTTAATTCTGAACACGTTCATGTTCATTATGTAAAGAGATCTGAATAAAGCATTAAACCTGCCACAGGAGGACAATATTTAAAAATAAAAAAAGATTCAACTCTGGTGTGATTTCAGCTTTCCTTCTGCCGTCTGCACAAACACACGATTTCATGTCAGAATTATGACAAGTGGAAATTGACTAATCAAAATTACGAGTCATGAAAACGAGATAGAAATTATGACTCTCAGAATTTCAGTTAGTAATTATGATATAAAAAGTCAAAATTCTAAGATAAAAAGGTAGAAATTGTGTAATAATTGTAATAATTTA
>CM060605.1:45610236-45612736 GCA_030578255.1 Tiaroga cobitis | reverse complement strand
ATACACACACACACACACACACACATATTATATTAATACACTTTGTTGTTAGATGCGATCAATCAATTTGACAGCACTAAATATAATAGAATGGAATTGAATAGAATAGAATGAAATAGAATATAATAGAATGGAATAGAAAAAATATATATACATATATTATATAAACAGACTTTATTGTTAGATGTGATTAATCGATTTGACAGCACTAAATATAATAGAATGGAATAGAATAGAATGAAATAGAATATAATAGAATGGAATAGAAAAAAATATATATACATATATTATATAAACAAACTTTGTTGTTAGATGCGATTAATCGATTTGACAGCATTAAATATAATAGAATGGAATTGAATAGAATAGAATGAAATCGAATATAATAGAATGGAATAGAAAAAAATATATATACATATATATACAGACTTTGTTGTTAGATGTGATTAATCGATTTGACAGCACTATATATAATAGAATGGAATAGAATAGAATAGAATGAAATAGAATATAATAGAATGGAATAGAAAAAAATATATACATATATTATATATACAGACTTTGTTGTTAGATGTGATTAATCGATTTGACAGCACTATATATAATAGAATGGAATAGAATAGAATAGAATGAAATAGAATATAATAGAATGGAATAGAAAAAAATATATACATATATTATATATACAGACTTTGTTGTTAGATGTGATTAATTGATTTGACAGCACTAAATATAATAGAATGGAACAGAATAGAATAGAATGAAATAGAATATAATAGAATGGAATAGAAAAAAATATATACATATATTATATAAACAGACTTTGTTGTTAGATGCGATTAATCGATTTGACAGCACTAAATATAATAGAATGAAATGGAACAGAATAGAATGGAATTGAGTAGAATAAAATGCTAATAGAATGGAATGGAATATAATAGAATGGAATTGAATAGAACAAAATGGAAATGGAATGGAATGGAGTGGAATAGAATGGAATGGAATATTATAATAGAATGGAATAGAATAGAATGCATACTTTGTGTCAATGCTTTAAGAACGCTTGCCAAATGCATAAATTAAACTAAAATATCATAACAATACGATCCACACAGAACTGCAAAGCAGAAACACAGATGATTCGGATATGCAGCCGAGGCTGAATGTGTCAGATCAGATCCAGGAATCGCTGTGCCGTTTATTTCCAATGAAAGTACAGTAAAGAAAGCAACAGTCTGAATATTCTCCAGCACATAAACACTCATAAACAGAGTTAATTAAAGTTCCCAGCAGCCACAGGGAAAACGCATGAGTCAGGGAGCAAGTGGATGTTCATATCCATAAAACAAACCGGACCACGCTTGATTTACAAATGTGATGCAGATCCATAACTGTAAATCACGTGCACAAACATTACAACTAGTGTAGCACAGGACTCTCTCATTCACACATACACAACCACGCACTGACGAGCACTTCTAAATCACACATCTGACACACACACACACACTATCTGAGCAAACCTCAAAGATTTCACACACACACGATGAATATGCAATGACAGCCATTTCAAAACAAACAACAGTCTGAGATGAATGAGCTGCATATACTGGAGTTAATAGAATAGAATAGAATAGAATAGAATAGAATAGAATAGAATAGAATAGAATAGAGACTACTTTCTCAATGGAACCTTTAGTAAAATCAGATGCAAATCCAGATATTGAGTAGATTTATGAATGAACACATAACATTCCTTTTTTTTTCTTTTTTTCTTTTTTTTACAGATTATTATAGAATTATACAGATCCTCAAACAGCAAAAAAAGTGGGATAATAATTATTATAAATAAAAATTATACATGAAATACTCATACATATCCACAAAATAGCAAAAAAGTACTAATAATAATAAACAAACACGATAGACTAAATACTCATTAAGCCTATACAGATCATGAAACACCAAAAATAGTAGTAATAATAATAATAATAAACAAAAACGCAAATAAATATAAATTAGTATATTTCAGTATATTTTATTAAATTAATAATAATAATTAGGCTAATAAATAAATAAAAACGATACCATCTAACATTTTAAATATTTAAAATTATATATATATATATATTATTTTATATATTTATTAAAAGTTATCTATGAGCTAAGCTAATAAGATGCTGCTCTTCAGTTTTGTGCAACATTAGCACGTGCACTGAGGCGCGTGCGCGCGGCGTGAAGCGCTTCAGTGATTTTTGGGGCAGCTCTTCTACTTGCGTCGCGTCGCGTTGCGTTGAACTTGCGCGGCGAGTGTTTGACGCGACTTGTGTAAACGCGGGGGATTTCCGTAGGAGGAGCCTGGATCGAAACGATCTGATGCCGCGGTAGATCGACGCGCTTGTTTCCGTTCACATGGAGAAACACGGAAGCGTTCGTCGCGCGCTGAAGCGTCAGAAACAACGCGTTTAAAAGGACACAAACAGCAGAAGAGAACGAGAAC